>JAHDVE020002405.1:0-23543 GCA_022606495.2 Halesus radiatus | reverse complement strand
TACATGAAAATATTTTTTTATGCCATAGTATTTTTCACAGGAGTTCCTTATTACATAAGCCTTGAGTTAACCATATCTACTATTTAGGGCAACCTTTTTAATAGAAGTTAGATAACGTTACAAAATACCTACTTCATACTAAATGTTACCCATAAAAAGGTCCCCTATAGGAAATCCACCGAACGAGTAGCTTATCAAACCGAACGAAATGAATACTCGAGAACTTCGACAAACAGAAAAAATATATTTGATGGAAAATTTGTTCAATGTTAAAACAGTTACTGATAACAAGTCGAGGGCGAGTGATACGATGTCGCGTTCAATTTAACTCAGTTCAATAATAAAAAATAAAAATAATTTATGAAATAATGACAACATAGATATTTTTCTAATTAATTCAATAGGAGGACCAACTAAGTCCCTCTAACTAACCAACTAACCATCACGCCGTTTCTCCGCATGGGTAGGCAGAGAAGACGGACCGCCAAATAACTCGATCTTGGCATACACCTCTTGCTTCATTCATATTCATATATTTACTTCTGTTATTCCGACTTCTGACATGGCCCGACACAAATATTTGATTCACTTGATCGTGTCATGTCTTCTTCCGGTGGCCCCGGCTTCTTCTTCCATTCACATTCGCGTTATATATTCTTTTTACACTCCCTTCTTCCTTCATTCGCTCTCCATGCCCAAACCATCTAAATCTCCCTTTATTAATCTTACTCATTACGCTTACAGCAGCCTCGTATTCTTTACGAATATCAACAAATTTCATAGGATCATACATGCTTTTTCCACAGATTCGCCATAGAGATCTCATTTCTATCGTATTCAGTCTACTTCTATCCTTTCTCTGCTAGTCCCATGCTTCACTGCCATACATCAGGGTCGGTATCAGTACTCCACTGTGGACTGCTCTAATGCATGTAATGTTGATAAAAGAATCAAAGAACATTTTAGATGTTTAAGGTGATGCAATGGGAAGTAATGAAAAATTATGTGCTTTCGGTTTGAGAATTTGATGGCCTATCACTTAATTAAATACTGCAAGTACGAGTAGAACACACCTTGGCCTTTAGTTTAACCGGGCATTTATAAGTATCAGACATTAAAAAATGTTTAAAGCGCAAACTCTCCTACTTATGAACGCCTTTTCTGATATTGTTCTATTGTTCATTGTGGTAAATTAAGTTTTTTAGATTATGACCGTAAAACATTTCAATAATTATGTCTTAGCTTTACAGAATAGAATAAAAAACGCATTTTGGTGATGTTTTTTTTGCATAAATCGAAACATGCGGCCGATGTTAAGCAGGAATCTCAACTTTGTCGCCACCTGCATAAAGAGCGCGTGATTTTGATGGAATTTTATCCGGTGGATCGCCTTAAATAGCCATAGTTTTTCAGAATTCGCCAACCATCCAATTGAAAAAGATCATACCTATAATCATAGCACCGGCAATATTCTACACAAAAACATATATGCTTTTTTTATTGTTCCTAAATTTTTTAATTTTCTATCTACAAGTGTCCAAACATGTCATCTTTAAACACATACAAAAATGAAATAAAAAACTGGATTAAAACCAAAGATATCAACCTTTTCCTGCTATAACTGTATATTTTACCCACTTTTCTTTCTTTGTTTTTCGATTTGTTTTCTTATCTAACTTAAAATCTTTTATTTAACTTACCTTTAACATCCATGTATGAATACAAATAAACCAATATACTGCAACTAACTGATACCAGTTATACCCACGCACTGGCCTTGCCTATGTGCGATTTTTTGTTTTATATACATTACTCATAGGTTGTTCAGATGTATTTATAATTTAATGAAAAAAAAAAAAAACACAAAATGTTTATAATCATTGTACCTTATTTGTGTGAATGTATGTTTCAAAAAATGAATTAATAAATAAATAAATAAAAATAAATAAATAACATACAAGAAGTGAAATGTTGATAGGAAAAGTATAAAAAGTCATGGGGGCAGTTTTACAACAATCTTGTGACACGGGACAAGGGATAGTCGATAGACAGTCTATAAGTGACATTGAAAATATCAACGGTCAATGCAGCATCGTTAAGCAGTTGAATCGCTCTGTTGATGGGCATGTTCTGGTAAGCAGAAGTTTTCGCTTTCGGAGCATAAAATAGTACATGGGATCTCCCACGAGTGTACTACATATGGTTTCAGAGATTAACTTAGAAAAATGTTTACCTAAACATATTGTTCTGCGGGCTTCTAAGGTGTTGAAAGCCGATGATGGATCTAGAATTCTCTCATATAAAAGCAACGCGTAAATCTCTAAGTAATACTGTAAGAACTAGCAATGTCGAAATTTTCAACAATCCTAACATTATGTCTATAAAACAATTATACTCTAAAACATGACTACATTTCATTCATCAATATAAAAAAAAAAACAAGAAATAACACCAAACATACATATTTGAAACACTAGATCTCAGAGTCAAAAACACATCCAACAAGCAACCACAAACAAAACATTTACAAAATAGCTTCTTATTACTGAACTCTACAATAAAATTCCACTTTTCTTCAAAAATCACAACAACAATAATAAATTTAAAAATCATATAAAACGCTGGATACGTTCCATAGGGAGATCTGAAATAGAAAATATATTAACATCAAATACAGACTGACAATATCGAAACCACTCAAATGCACTTAAAACACTTCACCTTACAATTATTTATTTTTTCAGCAATCATATCATTTTAATATAATTTAATTTCATATTTTGTAAATAAAATCCTCAGCACGGGAAATTCCAGTGAGGACATCATTATTTTTTATATTATTATTATTACATAAATCCGCGTCGTCTTTGGAACTCGGTTAAGACAGTTGTTGCCGATGTTCGTGCATGAAGTATAATTGACATCGCCCCAGATATCTTTTCCAAGTTTTTTCTCGAAAAAATTGGTCCATACGCGCCCTAACAATCGCCGCCCCACCCCCATATTTTACAAAAAAACAATGGCTGAACCTTATCTGCCTTAAGAAGTAAGGAAGTTAATACTCGCTCCACCGAACAAACAGTGTGCACTCGATCCTATACCAACATGGTTACTAAAGAAGTGTTGCAATGAAATAGCTCCCTTTCTAGTTCAACTCTTTAATAAGTCATTTAACATTGGTAATTTCCCAAAATCACTGAAATCAGCTGTCGTAACTCCATTATTAAAAAAACGCAATTAGACGGTAAAGATCTTTCAAATTACCGACCCGTTTCAAATCTTCCATTTATATCTAAAATCTCAGAAAAAATTACTGCTTCACAGATAATAAGTCATTTAAATTCAAATAAATTGTTAACTAAATATCAATCTGTATACAGAAGGTTCCACTCAACAGAAACTGGATTACTACGCGTTTTGTTGGACATAACCCTTGCCATCGAGTCGGGTAAGCTGGCACTTCTTTCAGTCTTAGACATGAGTGCCGCTTTTGATACGATTGACCACGATTTTCTTATCACACGTTTAGAAGAATCCTTTGGTTTAAACTGTGGCGTTAAGAATTAGCTGACATCGTATTTATCCAATCGTGTACAAGCAGTGAAGATGGGGCAAAACCAATCAAAATATGCAACCATTTTATCTGGAGTACCCCAGGGTTCCGTTCTGGGCCCTCTGCTCTTCATCCTTTTCACAAATGATGTAGCTAAAATAATCGAATCGTTTGGTCTTCAATCCCACTGCCATGCTGACAACCAGCAAGTTTATTTTTACTGCTTACCAGAAGAAATAGACAGACTAAAAACTCGCATAGCTGAGTGTCTAGAAGTAATTACTCGCTGTATGACCTCAGACATATTGAAGCTGAATCCGTCAAAAACTGAGTTTCTCTGGACCACCACAAGCAGACGTCAGCATATCAATTATTATTCCCCAATAAATATTTCAGGAAGTGACGTGTGTTCAATTACTCGGTGTCAATCTGGATGCGGACTTCTCCCTTAAAAGTCAACTAAGAACTGTAAGTTCAGGGTTTTTTCAATTGAGGCAAATCAAAGCAGTACGAAAAAACCTGCCAACAGAGGCTACTAAACTGCTTGTCAATTAGTACGTTGTGTCACGTCTAGATTACTGTAACGGAATATATGCAAGTCTCCCCAAATACCAAATTAATAAATTGCAATCAGTATTCAACGCTGTAGCAAGACTTATCACCGGCGTATCTAAATATTCTCACATTTCAGAGTATCTCAAAAATCTCCACTCGCTCAAATGTCCTGAAAGAATCCAGTTCAAGCTCTGCTGGATGGTATTTAAGTCACTTAACGGAATGGCTCCGGCTTACTTATCAGAACTGTGTATTCCTGAAAATACCAATTCACGGCAGTCAACCCTTAGGTCAGCAGCGTCATCAGCTATCGAGAGGTTGAAGGAACCAAAGCGCACACCTAATACTAAGTTCAGTGATCGTGCTTTCGGAGTATCAGGACCTGAAGCCTGGAATGAACTGCCGCATGCCTTAAGAATTATCGATATCATATCTCAAATTCAAGTTTTGTTAATATTATTCACCATTTTTTATCCCATATTATTGGCAGCTATCTTAATGACGATGGGATAAATTGAACTGGTCTAATTAGCTAAGTTAGCCGGGACGAGTCAGCGCTACCGGAGATCGGAAAACACTCTTGTCCAGGCCGTCGCCCAGTGGCATGGCGCGCCCCTACATCGTAGATGGAGAACTTCCCTCAGGTCATTGTAGCATAAGTGTTAAATATGTTATTTTAATTTAATTTATTTTATGTTTTTATATTATATTTCTACAATGTGTAATTTTCTATTCTTAAAATGTATTCTTTTTATATGGCAGACAGAGTATTGCACTCACCGCTTTGTTCTGCTGAAATAAAACATTATTATTATTATTATTATTAAGCGGTTGCCCCGGATAGGCAGAGGTCCTAGGTTCGAGTCCCAGATGCGACTGAAATCTTTTTATTTTCTGTCGTTTTTTCCGTTTTCATATTTCATTTAGGTTTTTTTTTTTTTTTATTATTGTATAATATTAATTATATACAGTGGGAACTTATACCCGCTAAGCCACTGCAAGTAGCTTGTCAGCAGGAGTTTATTTCAACAATATAATATAATACAACAATAAATTACAATCATCATACAAATGTAGGGCAAAAATTATTATATTTAGGCGCATGCATCTTGTGCTGTACATAAGTTGAGAAAAAAAAAACTTAAAGAGAAAAAATAATGGTAAAAGCATTACAGATTTGTTATTGAGATACTAGAGTCCAATCTTATAACACCGATTTAAATAATATTATAAAAATGTCAATATCATAAAAAATATCAAAAATTATAAAAGTACCAATATTATAAAAGTATCAATATTATAAAAATATCAATATTATAAAAACATCAATACTTTTAAAAATATCAACATTATAAAAAACATTCATATTACAAAAATATAACTATTACGTAAATATCAGAAATATCAAAGCATCTGTAAGTATTAAATAAATTAAGAAATAAAAATTTAAAAAGATATATACATATATACATAAAACAGCAGTACAGGTTGGTTACAATGAGGATAGACTTAAATATAATAGCAACACCGTAACAGTAAGTACACCAGATATCTAGGAGCTATACAACCATGGAGACCGTCATATTTGTTACCATCAATACACAAGGTTACTTTCCAAAAGCCAACACTTTAACATCAGTGAGAATTTCATCATAGGATAATTGTTTTTAAATTCGTACGGCAATTTGTTAAATATAAATGGTACAATGTATTCAAGGGTTCGTTGACCATATTTATTTTGAAATATTGGCACTATCATTCCTATATTTTGTGTGAAACGTGTATTGTGTACATGATCCACTACTGCCTTATACGGACTTTCAGATATATGTTGCAGGTAGAATTTTATGCCACAAAAGACCACGAACAGGTAATACATTAATTGATTTGTACATGATATCAATGTCTCGCCTTTGCTTAAAAACTGTTTTACTTACTAACAATTTTACCATGGCGTTTTGAATCAGCTGTAAATGTTTTATGTTGGTCTTACAGGAGTGTCCCTAAGAAGTTATACCATACCTTATAGTCGATTCTGCTAGAGACAAATAAATTAGTTTCATAGTTTTTATAGGCACGTATAATTTTATCTTGTGGAGTCTTCCTACAATGGCTCGAAGTCGCTTACAGAGGTTGGAAATTTGTACGTCCCATTTCATATTACAATCCACCGTAATACCTAGATACACATACTGGTTGACTAATTCGATACTTGTATACGCGCAGGGCTGTTTGGTATTATTGTGAATGCAATTAAATGAATGGGATATGATTACAGGTGCCTCTCTGTACCTTGCATGCGGGGATCTTATATGCATCAATTTCGTTTTTTTAGCATTGATTATTAGACCAGAGTCGTGTGACCATTTTAATAAAGAAATAAAGTCTACCTGTAACAATTTTATTGCAGCATCCAAATTTTCATGGGATATTATAAGTGCTGTATCATCAGCATATACATAATGTTTAACAAACGAGAATATTTTGTTCATAAGTGATACAAAGATAATATAGAGCGTTGGACCTAAAATTGACCCTTGTGGAACTCCTGTTTTGACATTTCTTCTTTTACTAAATTTGTCATGTTAATTTGTTATGTTAATATTATTTTCTACAATGATTAAATATTAAAAATGAGGTTTTTAATCTCAATAAAAATAATTAATAATTAAAAATGAATCATTTTATAAATATTTTCCAGTGCTAAAAATTATAAATATTTCAATAAATACCAATTCTTCTTGTGCCACCAATCTTCTAATAAATGTAACATCAAGAGAAAAGGAGGATAAAATGGCACTTTAAAACTTTCATCTCTATACTTAAATTTTCTAATAAAACTGTGTTCATCTGAAGCGACCTGTCAGGTAAGTATGTTTTTCTGTATCGGTCTTTACATAATTAGTTAAAGAATAGGAAGTAATATTTGTACGGCGCCCTTGAGGTGATTTTTCACAAAAACGGCGCTATACAAAACATCCAATTATTATTATTACATATATCCTAACCATAAATAAAATTCTACTGCAACATATATCTGAAAGTCCGTATAAGGCAGTGGTGGATCATGCACACAATACACGTTTCACACAAAATATAGGAATGATAGTGCCAATATTTCAAAATAAATATGGTCAACGAACCCTTGAATACATTGCACCATTTATATTTAACAAATTGCCGTACGAATTTAAAAACAATTGTCCTATGATGAAATTCTCACTGATGTTAAAGTGTTGGCTTTTGGAAAGTAACCTTGTGTATTGATGGTAACAAATATGACGGTCTCCATGGTTGTATAGCTCCTAGATATCTGGTGTACTTACTGTTACGGTGTTGCTATTATATTTAAGTCTATCCTCATTGTAACCAACCTGTACTGCTGTTTTATGTATATATCTTTTAAATTTTTATTTCTTAATCTATTTAATACTTACAGATGCTTTGATATTTCTGATATTTACGTAATAGTTATATTTTTTGTAATATTAATGTTTTTATAATGTTGATATTTTTAAAAGTATTGATGTTTTTATAATATTGATATTTTTATAATAATGATACTTTTATAATATTGGTACTTTTATAATTTTGATATTTTTTATGATATTGAAATTTTTATAATATTATTTAAATCGGTGTTATAAGATTGGACTCTAGTATCTCAATAACAAATCTGTAATGCTTTTACCATTATTTTTTCTCTTTAAGTTTTTTTTTTCTCAACTTATGTACAGCACAAGATGCATGCGCCTAAATATAAATTTTGGCTCTACATTTGTATGATGATTGTAATTTATTGTTGTATTATATTATATTGTTGAAATAAACTCCTGCTGACAAGCTACTTGCAGTGGTTAGCGGGTATAAGTTCCCACTGTATATAATTAATATTATACAATAAAAAAAAAAAAAAAAAAAATCTCGAAGCCTACATAGTCAGCCAAAGGGAAATGAACAATGATAGTCTATCTACCGAAACTTAAACATTTCCTTATGATTTACTGAATAATTTTATAAAAGGAGAACCACACTAAGTAACATCACTATTACATTAAGCGGAACTTTCTTCGTGAGTCGTGCAACAAATAAGAATGTCTACCAATAGTTGGTCGCCTGTTCCAGTTACTTGTAAGCATGTGCGAGGATCTGTTATCTAACTTCTAGGTTCAAGACATAACGACTGTCAACAGAAGTGCTCCGTCTTTTCCGTGGACTGCATGAGGAATGACGCTTGATATCGGTGCACGTTCCACTTTCTCCGTCAGTTGAATGTGGCCACTGTACCACTTGCCTAAAACGTGGCAGTCTTGTTAGGGTAGGCAGTTAGAATGTGGTTATGTGATGCAAAGTCATTAGGAAAAGATTCACGTAGTGTTCACCTAATAGCACCGATTCCAGAAAAAAAGGTGTTATCAAAGTTGGATCATCGAAATTGTGTTATTTTAATAAGAATTTAAAAACAAAAATTTTAATATTACCCAATAGACATTCCACGGAATTGGTGAGACATCGCACCTCATGACCTCGTGGCTTAGAAAGTTATGTTACTGGTACGAGTGCAATTCTGAAGATTACTCTGATGGAAACCAACCTCTGATGGGAAAGGGAGCTTAGCGAAACAACAATCGTACCTTGTTCATGTAGGTTTTGAAGCCATAGAGGTATGAGTAGGGGTAGGGGTAGGGGTAGGGGTAGGGGTAGGGGTAGGGGTAGGGGTAGGGGCAAAAAAAAGGGGGAAACCTCAAAACTTTACCCCAAACTATTCATAACCCCCATTGCAAAACAGATCTACATATTTATTCAACTTAAATTATTACCACATTGACATTTTTAACTATACGTGATATTAAATTAAATTCCATTACACGACCGCTCGTTTAAACCATCTTTCCATCTACGCTTGTCCTTTGTACCTTTATCCCACTTCTATATTCTCCTTAACCCTCCCCTCCCCCGACTAACATAGTTAAGCTAACTTAATTAATACTGTATAGTGTCACACTTTACTCACGGCATTTATCGTCAGCAGTGGAAAATTTATAATTGGCTAGATTTATTGTTTTTATTATACTCGCATGTTGCAGCAATTTCACCAATTTACCGTATTCTTCAAACATTTAATAATCTTAGCCCCAACCTAAATCTTGACATATTTTTTACT
The DNA here is from genome assembly GCA_022606495.2 of Halesus radiatus. NCBI lineage: Eukaryota > Metazoa > Arthropoda > Insecta > Trichoptera > Limnephilidae > Halesus > Halesus radiatus. The sequence continues at coordinate 14,271 of JAHDVE020002405.1, read as the reverse complement.
CCCTACCGTCATTTAAGAAAAATATTACTCGTAACATTAATGCGCAATCACAACTTTCCAGTACATAGCACTGTTTAGACACATACACTTATACACTATACACCGTTTTATCTTTACCGTGTATCATTCCCTAGCATTGTACTAACCCGCCCGGTAAAATGTGTATAATCATTTACTAGATATTACACAGAGACTGTCTTTGCGGTGTCAATAATAATATCCTTGTAATCATTCTCTAAACCCTTGAAATTTGTACACAACTCATTTTATACGTGTACTGTTTGTTTCTAAAATAAATTAATTGTGGATTTACTGCTAATGTTCCGAAAGATAAATAAAACATAAAATAACACCGGACCACGCCGGGTACTTCAACTAGTGGAATATAAAATATTTACCATTCCAAAAGCAGGATCGAAGTCCAGGGATACCTGTTAATTTTACTGATATACCATATTGCAACAACACTCGCCATGCGATCACGTAGCCAATACATTCGCAGAAGTCGGCGCTTGGATGCGTGACTACTTTAATGAAATGGACGTCTAAAAATAGCAATAATCAAGATTAAATAACATACTTTCGTTAATAATTTTGCATAGGCAAGCGACTGTGGCTCTCTCCATGGTGGAAGATGCCCTATGATCAGCCAGATGAAAGAAGACCATATTGAATACCGGCATATCAATTAAAGGTGCTCTGAAGAATTAGGGTCGTTGATCCCCTTGACTTCGGTGCATAACCGAAAGGCACCTCGAACCATTTGTGTATGTAAATAGAATCTACGTTCGTTGCAAAATCAGTGTAAAATATTTTTCCGCACGTGAAGTGGCGAAGTGGCTGTCGATGTCGCCCGAATCCTTCCGACCCTGAACGAACTCAACGAACGAGGTTGCCGCGCCGCCCGGCTGGCCGCTGGCCGCTGCCCCCCGCCGCCCAAAGCATTTGAGTTAGCGGCATCCCTACTTTAAATGCTCTTTTAGTTTTTTAATTTAACAAAATAAAAACAATTTATACCAATATTTGGTTATGATAAAAGCGATGAAAGGTTACATCATTGCTTTTTCTATCTTTTCCAGAACGACATCTCCAATCATGGAGGCATTTTGTCGTTTCATTGGAGACCCATACCCGGCGAGCGCTTGTAATCGACTGAAGCCCGTGTTTTATATTGGTCTTGTGTTGTGGCCCATATTTAGAATTCTGACGTTTAATCCATTTGTCTTATACCGCAATGCCCCAAACACGTCCCCAACATTTTTACACGGCAGAAATTGTATCCAACAGCTTAGCTATAAAATGATATTCTAGCTTTTGTGATTCTTTCCTCTTACAACTTGAATCTCTTTTACTACTGAATTTTCAGTAGTATCAGGCAAACGCGCTGAGGAGAACCTTCTCATTATTGCTTCTGTTTATTTATTTATACTATACTTTATACTACTGTTTAATTATTTATACATGACCTCACTTACTTGATAACAATCTAATTTAAAAAAAAAAAAAAATATATATATATATATATAATTATTAAACATAATTTTTTAAAATTACAAATATGTACTCAGACAAAGCTTACACAATACTACAAAAACTCACTCAATGATACATACCACAAATGGAAGCAAGAGACACAAAGAGAGAAACAAGTGATGCATAATATAATCACCCCAGTCGTTTTTACATATTTTTAAGTAATAGCCGGAAATTTTTATGAAACTATACAAATTATCGACAAAATTGTCTCCATCAGCACACTCTATCTTATTATATAGTCGACACAGTACAAAAATATATCTTCAAGGGCTTTGGCAAGTTTCGTTTACAGATCTGAATAAATAGGTTCTCCAAACCTTCCTTCTTTCTATTCATTACCAGCATTTCGATATACTCGTTTTTGAGAATGATTACAAGATGGGCTTGTGGCAATCTTTTTGAATCTGACGACTCAAAGCCACTCGACTATATCAATATAGCCATTTCTACCTGCCGCTGACTGCGATGACATTTGAAGACGGTTGTATATTGTATAATAGCAATATCAATAAACCACGTTTTACTGCAGTGATGCACAACCTTAAATCAAATGTTAATATGTTGTGGTAGGGTACTCACAGCTTGATGTGGTTCACACTACTGTCGGTGGTATCCTCGGTGTAGTTTTTTTTTTAATAAGGAATTCCAGTGAAAAATATAATGGCTTTAAAAATGTGTATTCATATAGATCAGCTAACGCTGATTCTGAATATATGACTTTTATTATATGTGATTAAAAAAATCATCTCATAGAAACACCTTGTTATGTTGGTACTATCGCATTTGGAACATCTGACGACACGTGCGCATTCTGTTTTTGGATTAGTATGAAAAAACCTATTTTTCACTTTTGTTTTGTAGTTTTAATATGTATTTTTTTAGTTGGCGAAATTTTTTCTTAATTTGGGTGACTTCAAGTTCTATAATTGTTGTTCAATATAATAAACTATTATTAGTGAAATAGATTAGAGTATTCATGAGCAAACCAATTATCGATACGGAAATTATGATAATATTAATGTTCAATACTATTATTATTCTTCGAGTTAAAGTTTCTAAAATGGTACATAATTTTATTACTTATGTTTAGTTATGGATTACTATGAATAGAATGTATGGTGAGAAGGGTTCGAGGGACCACCCTCCAATCGCACTGTTTGCTGTCTCTCATTGAGACTGCCGGTGGCTTGCCAGAAGCTATGTATTCTGTTCTTGTATTGCACGCTGCCATGAGAATGTGAGTGATTTTTTTTCCATTCTATTTTCCTATTCTAATGTATGTTACTGTTTATATAAGTTGCCTCTTCACTAGCTTCAAGAACAGGAACTAACTGCTTTGTATGAGAACACGAAAATGTTTTGGTATGTAAACGTCTATGTTGTGGTATGTAGGGACAGTCTTTTAGAATCATTTAATAGTAGCTTCGTTTTTTTATATTAAAAGTAGAGTTTTGACGTGAGAACCGATAGAGGGACTCATCTGGTTCTTCAAACAGTTTGGGAAAGTGGCGGGTGCCCTCCACTGTACAAGTCACACGAATCCCAACACTGATTGTCTAATTTCATCCTTCCCCTGCCAGTTTCACGCCTTACTGCCATACATCAGGATTGGTATCAGTACTCCATTGTGGATTGCAATCTTTGCTTTTTAACATATTTTTTTGCTGGCGCCAACTGCATTCAGTCCTCCATTAATGGAGTCTCCTGCATTCACCCTACTTTCAATATCCCTAACAGTCTTTCCATCTCTCGTAAACATACTTCCCAAATATACAAACTCATCGACGTGCGCCAAATGTGTAAAATGTTAATCTGTAAATTCATTAAATGTTCAGGTACCAAACCTTTTCATTAAATATTCAACAATTTTTTTCCATCCAGTGTTGATGAAAAGTTCCGTTCTACTTTTTATTTTATCGAGTGGGTTGGGTTGGGTTGTGCACCCCTGTTTTGCCGTGTAGCATACCTGCTCCGTAATTTCCATAAAGTAATGCCGCGATAAATGTCCAATACTTTCGCAAGAAGGTCCGTGGTCTGCATTTATTTCGGCTGTCGTTGCGAAAGCGTTTGTTGGGTTTACATCTGCTTGACGTTTTTCATTATACCTTCGTGGGGTTATACACCAGTTTTAAGACCACTCAGTGACCCATTTATTTTTTTAAATTTTTATTTAGTTTCAATACATTTTTTTTCATTTATATAGTTAATATTTATTAAAGAGCTAATAAAAAAATTTGTAACGTTTACCTTAGTCCTCCTCACTAGCTGTGCTGAGGTGAACTAGGTTTAATTTAAAAATTGAATAATTAGTTCCTATGAAGTTCTTTTCAAGATGTTGGAAAACTCCGCTTTTATGTTTTCTATGAAACAGATTTTGATTTGATTTTTAAAATCTTTTACCTTTTCTTTTTTTTTATTTATTTATTTTTATTTCTTTTGTGGCCCGTTGAAATGAATTATATTGCTTAGTGGAGAGATATTTATAATTTCTTTATCAAGAAGCAGTTTTAAATCTAGCAATATTCATAATGTCATTTTGGTTCGTTCTTGTGTGGTGAAAATTAAGTTTCTTCGGTTTTTTTTAACTTGAAATATTCGATTAAAACATTCTTAGTATAGATATTTTGGATGTTAGGTACGGCAAAAGATTTGAAGATTTCGTTTGTTGGCGTTCTTATGGGGAATTTTAAGATACCCTTATCGGGTTTTAGACAATTGTTGATTGTATATTTGGTTTTGATTTAATTCTGTAATGGCCGAGTTGTTTGGCAGTCTGGGAAATCGGCGTGATAGTTAGTTAGTATATTTGTTTTAGTTTAATGAATGTACTACCTAATAGATGTTTTCAACGGAAACTTCATAGAACCATAGTTTACGATGAAAACGATATTTTGAGTTGAAAATAATAGTATTAAATGTTTTTGTGTTTGATTCGTAGAACTCCGTTTAATTATCTTTTAAATTTAATGATGTTATGGAAGTATTTTAGTTTTTATTATTGTGACAGCCATTTCGGCGTTTAATACCATTTTTAAACTGCGGTTAGGACTGATATATGAAAATTGATTAACATTAAAATTTAAAAAAAAAAATAATTAATATCGTTGACTTAACGACATTTGTAGTAGAACGTTCTGTCAAAAATTTCATTTCGTGAGCCGGAAGCGTTGATATAATATCCACGTTTCATAGGATTTCAACATATTTTTCATGTACGAGTGAGTATATGCATTGCACACTGAGTCTGAGTGAATTTGACGGGAAGTCTACAATTTTTCTCCCAGTCATTGAGATATTAAGATAATAACAACATATTAATCAAAATTCTCGTATCCGACAATTATTTTTGAGTAATGGCAACTCTCGAGCCGTGTCCGCCACCGAGAGTCGAACCCGCGCCAAGAGCCATGACATCCTTCAGCAGGGGTCCCCATCCCGCAATTATTATTAACCCTGTCTATGTAAAGAGGTACTCTTACATCAATATGTATCGAATGTTCTCCAAAGCAGTGGCAGCTCGTGGTCTTTTTGGGGTTCAATCAGATTTCATCAAAATCTGTTGTTGTCCTTCGGCGAATCTTCGAATACAGTGGCAGTCACATAATTTAAATAAAGTTGATGGGAGGGGTACTATAATAACTAGTAATTTGCGACAATACGGCTTTTCTAGAAACTTTCTTAACTTAAAAATAAAATGTCTTATCCAAAAAAGGATTGAATATCTCGGTGACACTCATCAAACTTCCAAGGTCCCGTGTCTTCAAACATTCCTTCATACAAAGGAATGGGAGGACAAACTTCGCCATGGTTCGACGAGTTATTGAATTTCACCGATTGTGTTATTTTGGTTTTTTGTATGAAGTATTGCTTGGGATCGCTAGCCCACATGTGCTGAATCCATGGAGCACAACACCTCTGCCCCTATTTATATGATTATATTTAACCACACCAAATTTCAATTTTTATGGTGTCAAAAATGATTTATTACCGGTGAATCGGATTTACCGAGAAAATGATTGTGATAATAGATTCCCTTTCCTCTCAGTTTTTCCCGCATTAGATGGCAATGTTTTCTTAATTGTTTTGTAATGACGTGAATGCTTAATTAAATGTGTCATATTGTTTAGGTCTTGTGGACATACTGAGAAATGGGAATAAATCATTTTCGTTACGTTATGTTATATTAGGATAATTCGTATGTTTATTAATTTCAAATTGTTCATGTAAATTTAATCTAAGATCGTTTTTGCAGAACTTAATAACAACATTATTAAATTTAACTTACTTTAAATGTAAAAAAAATAATAGTTGTAGTTCTTCGAATCAAACACAAAAACAATGATTGATATTTTGGACACTCATCAAACAAACGCTGGACAAAGATTTCAACAGATTGTATTTTATTTTAACCACATCCAACATTAAGGTACGGACATACCACAGAGCAAATAATACATAGAGATACCCTAACACGCAAGGGGAAGAAACCAAAATAAGATTTAAGTAAAACAGAAAATACATAAAAAAAATTTGGCTTGTTTACAAAAACAGAATATTTATATTTATAGTTTTAGTTTGACTCATTTATAACAATCGTGGATGGCAGTGAACTAGGTTGGTGCCAACATGGATATCACGTTACCTCTCGCAAATCTATTAATTTTGAACGAGCCATACGAAACCTTAGTGATTTTGTCAGGAAGCCTATAATTCTTTACCCATTCATAACAATATTAATAATGATATTTGGATGATTTGTATAGCGCCGTTTTTGTGAAAAATCACTTCGTGGGCGCTGTATTAGTATTTATTAGTAGATGTGTCCACCACCGGCACTCGAACCCTCGCAGCCGTGACATCCTTCAGAAGCCCCCGCGAGTTATGACCGCTGTCGCCGATTCCCATGTCGGTAATTTCGCAAAATGAAGACAGGCCGCATGAAAGTTTAATTGCGAAGGCGAGAAGCTCCGCACTTATACGGCGCTCACTGTAAAAAAGTAAAATCGCTTTACGCGACAAAAGAATTGGCATTCTACGAAAAAGGCGCCTGCAAAATTGGGAGATGAAATTGATAAATGAAAGATACTTACTTGTTGCTTGGAACTGTTGCACAATGGTGGATAATTAGCATTATCTGGACATTAATTTTTTTTTTTTTAATATTAGTCAATCATTAGACATATCGATATCGACTGCGACGCGCACATTAATTATTTTCGTAAGAATATTTGATTTATTCTTTTTTTCTTAAAATTTATTGAAGCTTATATATCATCGTAATATATTTTTAATAATTGAAGATAATATTAACAACTATTGGAATGAAACATGAAAGAATACAATATAAAGGTAACAGCTGGAACTTGAACCCAGGACCTCATGGTCTATTCGGGACCCTGCGCTCTAATCCACTGAGCTACGGCTACCCCAATCGGTCCTGTTATTTTTATCGATATCATACTTTGTTTCTTACTTTTTATGACTACAAGATTCAAACCTGAATTTAATTGTAATCATGTCTCCGATAAACCGATGTAATTTTATAATATATTTTTATATTACTCATTATGATAACATTTTGCTATTGATAAATATTTATATGCCTTTTTTACATATTATTATACCTAGTACATTATTGTTCACTTAACTACAGGCTCCGAGAAATCTGGTTGCTGAAACACCTAATTAATAAAAAAAAACTATTAATACAACTATAAATCAATAGAATATTTATTTTTTAAAGATAAAGATATATTTTATACATAATTAACAACATTGTTTACATGTTAATAATGGTAGGTATGCGAGTACTAAAAATGTTTTATTTATTTATTTAGATAATCCCTTTAGTTTCTTTTTCAAAAAAATAATACCTCCCTAATTAAGAAATTCTCGTGTTTAGAGAGGGAGCACTATCATGGTTTGTTATACATATAATTAATATCAATAGTTCTAACATGAATATGATATTCTGGTGTCTATACACTAATTGCAAAAAATAAAATAAAATATAATATATAATGAATGTACCATACATAAACATGTATACATTTTTTCCAAGTATATTATATTTGGTTAACTTGATTCGCTCCACGTGCTCAGATCATCTTTCATCTATCGCAATCATACTCATTACGCTTCCATCAGCCTTGCATCCTTTGCGAATGTCAATATTTTGTGTAAATAACTAGTAAAATATACTTGCGGTGTTTTTGAACACATTCTAGGGCGTCTCCGACTTCTTCCCTTACACTCCTATCTTCATTCATTCGCTCCACGTGCTCGGATCATCTTTCATCTATCGTCTATCAATCTTACTCATTACGCTTCCATCAGCCTTGCATCCTTTGCGAATGTCAATATTTTGTGTAAATAACTAGTAAAATATACTTGCGGTGTTTTTGAACACATTCTAGGGCGTCCCCGACTTCTTCCCTTACACTCCTATCTTCATTCATTCGCTCCACGTGCTCAGATCATCTTTCATCTATCGTGATCTTACTCATTACGCTTCCATCAGCCTTGCATCCTTTGCGAATGTCAATATTTTGTGTAAATAACTTAGTAAAATATATACTTGCAGTGTTTTTGAATACATTCTAGTTCGTCCCCGACTTCTTCCCTTACACTCCTATCTTCATTCATTCGCTCCACGTGCTCAGATCATCTTTCATCTATCGTGATCTTACTCATTACGCTTCCATCAGCCTTTTTCCAGTGTTTTTGAACACATATGTTTAAATGTGGAATTTGCCCGTTTCACAATCGACATAAAGTTTTTTTACATAAAATATAAGAGGTTATCTTTAAACAAATATCATATACGTTACTTATCAAATGACAGAAATAAACGTGTCTAATACAATTTCTGCGGTCGGAAAAACATCGTGATTTCGGTAAAGCAGTGGGATTTTGCGGTGATGCTATTTCTACTTAACATATTTTAACAATTGAATAACTATATTTATTTACGATGATGCTCTAAATAATGATAAAACTGTGGTTTCAATTTAATTTAATTCAATTCACTTTATTCCTTTTAAAAATTTACATTTTAAGGCATTTTTAAAGATATTTTTTTTTTATTTTTTTTTTTTATTGTATAATATTAATTATATACAGTGGGAACTTATACCCGCTAAGCCACTGCAAGTAGCTTGTCAGCAGGAGTGTATTTCAACAATATAATATAATACAACAATAAATTACAATCATCATACAAATGTAGGGCAAAATTATTATATTTAGGCGCATGCATCTTGTGAGAAAAATAAGTTGATTAATAATTTGCATCATAAGTTGAGAAAAAAAAACTTAAAGAGAAAAAATAATGGTAAAAGCATTACAGATTTGTTATTGAGATACTAGAGTCCAATCTTATAACACCGATTTAAATAATATTATGAAAATGTCAATATCATAAAAAATATCAAAATTATAAAAGTACCAATATTATAAAAGTATCAATATTATAAAAATATCAATATTATAAAAACATCAATACTTTTAAAAATATCAACATTATAAAAACATTCATATTACAAAAATATAACTATAAATACAGGATGTACAACATCCAAAATAATTGCATTTAAAAAATTAGAATAATTGAAAGAAAGAAGGTAGACATATCGACGGTTCCAAAGAACAATGTCGGATGTGTAAATTGGTAATTTTGCATAAGAGCTGTAGTAGTTGCAATAATATGTTTTTCAAATGAAATGAATAGGGGTTAATGCAAAATATCAAAAACAACACTATATTTCTTTATCCCGACTTTTGACGGCCTCCATGGTCGAGGCGTGAGGCTCTCGACTACGAATCCGAAGGTCGCGGGTTCAAATCCCGGCGTGCGCAAGTAAATTTTATTTAACTAATTTGTGTTGTTTCACAATTATTTAATTTAAAAATAATCTATACAATAATATATTTGCGCACGTTCCAGAGTGGAAGATACTCTCAGTATCGGCCCTGGTGTAAGACCACCATTCAGAATTGAAACGTTGCTTGAAATGGCTTTTAGCCGTGTTTGGTGACCAGATCTGAATAGCTAGGTATTTCCGCACCTCCCTCTTCCTCTTCTCCTTCCCCTCCCCCATACCTTCAGCCTCACAACATTCCCCAATTGGGGATGCCATAGTCTCACTGGCTCCAGACAGTTGGGAGCAGTTGGGACTCTTGCGCGGTATTCATATAAAAAATATAAAAAATCTCGAAAATAATAAAAATATAGACGTGAAACTCACAACACACAGAAACGAAACTTTAAACAGCTCTAATAAGAAGTTACCACTTGCACATCCGACACTGTTCGTTGGGACCGTCGTTATATAATGTCAGCAAATTGCATATAACGCATAATGGTTTTATACAAATAGCAACAAAACTTTCCGTTTAGATGCAGCTTCATTGATGGTAAATATGTCGATATCCGAAGTGATTCTATTTAACAGCAAGATTGCCCTCCCCACCGGCATGACCATTTTAGTAGCAAGTAAATTAAACTGTGACTGTGCCATTGATGCTTTTGTTGCTGGTGGATTGGTTGGAATATCTAGTAAATATAGTTTGATTCGACAATTTTTTTTATATATCTTATTTGAATTTAAAATAGGAGGATATGTGTTTGACATTTAAGGATTTTATATTAAGCACTTTGAAGTCCTTGAATAAGTCCTTCGTGGGGTGAATATAGTGACCTGTGTAAATAGTCCGAATTATCAATTTTTGAGCTTTAATTAATGGATTTAATATAGTTTTAAAGCATCCTCCCCAGACTATTATACCATAAGATATAATTGATTGACATAGAGAAAAGTATACTGTTTTTAGTGTATTTTCATTTAATATATTTCCTAACGATCTGAAGATACATGCCAGTTTTTGTATACAGTTTGTGACATTAATAATGTGTTCTTCCCACTGAAGTTTATTATTAATTATTACACCCAAGTATCTAATGGAATCTACTCGTTCCAGTGAGTTGCATAGGCAATTCGAGAGATCTCTACAAGAATGTATTTTTTGTACATGATTGATTGAAGGCTTTTTTTAAATTTATTTTTTTATTTATTTTTTATTGTATAATATTAACTATATACAGTGGGAACGTATACCCACTAAGCCACTGCGAGTAGCTTGTCAGCAGGAGTTTATTTCAACAATATAATATAATACAACAATAAATTACAATCATCATACAAATGTAGGGCAAAATTATTATATTTAGGCGCATGCATCTTGTGCTGTACATAAGTTGAAAAAAAAAATGAAAGAGAAAAAATAATAGTAAAAGCATTACAGTTTTGTTATTGAGATACTAGAGTCCAATTTTATAACACCGATTTAAATAATATTATAAAAAAGTCAATATCATAAAAAATATCAAAATTATAAAAGTACCAATATTATAAAAGTATCAATATTATAAAAATATCAATATTATAAAAACATCAATACTTTTTAAAATATCAACATTATAAAAGCATTAATATTACAAAAATATAACTATTACGTAAATATCAGAAATATCAAAGCATCTGTAAGTATCAAATAAATTAAGAAATAATTTTTTTTTTAAATATACATAAAACAGCAATACAGGTTGGTTACAATGAGGATATACTTAAATATAATAGTAACACCGTAACAGTAAATACACCAGATATCTAGCAGCTATACAACCAAGGAGACCGTCATATTTGTTACCATCGATACACAAGGTTACTTTCCAAAAGCCAACACTATACCAGACGTGACTATCAAAGTTCGTAATACCCTCCGTTTGCATAAACATCAACCAGTACATAACTCAGTAGGTGGTACGACTAGATACGAAATCAACTACTGAGTTCGTGCAGTTTCGAACGAGAGACGACTCGATACGTTCTCGATCGAGCTGGCATGTAGTACTGGTCAGGCTCATAACAGACGACCTGACCACAAACGAGAGAGAGAGAGAGAAGCGACTAGATACGCGTCTCTGTCTTGTTTGTTTGTCTGCCCCATTTCAGTACATATTGGCTTTCGACAAGCGTAGTTCCGGGGTTTTCGAGGAAGTGATGATGACAGTGCACGTCATCGTTTTCTTTTTCCTACGCCCCTGAACCTCGTTTTCGTCCCGAGACGCTACTGGGTGCTAACGGGACATTTCTCCGACCCCCGCCAACCCTACGGTCGCTCCCGGCGACGGTCCCGAAACAGAGCGGGCTCTCATTGGTCGAGCCCCTCTGATCCACAAAAACCTTTCAAAATTATTGTTCTACCAAAATTGTCTGTCTTTGTAAGCGATTCCTGCGGCCGCGGTGACTGATCTAAATAAACGATCTTTTCTGATCTGTTCATTAGCGCCCGCGTAATCGAGTAAACTTACTTATTTTATGTTTGTACAATGCATTTTTTGTAATCTGACGGCAAAGTATTACCTGTCCTACTTTGACCCCCATGACATACCTTGTAATAATTTTGGTTGCTTTAATAAAAAATAGGTGAAGATTGCAATAGGCTCAATTCAAGCAGAAGGTCGTGATTGACATCCTAATTTTTTGATCAAGTCGATCCAAGGTTGACAGAGTCTACGGCAGCTCGCGAAATATTCACGAGTTCAAACTGCCCGATTCGCCGCACGGTATCGCACCGAAGTACTTGAACGACGAGTGCATTTCTAAAATTCAGAGTATTCTCACGGATTCAACACGCCTTCTACCTACTTCGCCTGCATCTTCACCCGGCCTGAAAACCGACCGTGACTTTCTCTTCGCCCTCACCACATCCTTGCAAGAAATCGTTTGCCTTTTTCAAGGCATTTCCCCCTTTCCTTCCTACCCTGCTCTGAAGCGTCGAAGTGGCCAGCCTGATCTTCTTCTTCTAAAAACGTGCGGCAAGAGTTTACAGATCTTGTCCCGTACATGGTCCTTCGAGCCGGATCTACTTCACGCCTTCACGACTACTAGTGACGTCTTCTCGCCTTCACGCCTTCAGTGACGTCTGCACGCCTTCACGCCTTCAGTGACGTCTGCACGCCTTCTCGCCTTCAGTGACGTCTGCACGCCTTCTCGCCTTCAGTGACGTCTGCACGCCTTCTCGCCTTCTCGCCTTCAGTGACGTCTGCACGCCTTCTCGACTACAAGCGACGTCTGTACGTCTTCGTGCCTTGTACGTGCCGAGATGCCTGCACGTCGCAGCCGTCGAGGGGCCTCGAGCTCGGAGTCTCAGCCCGAGTCCACCGCTGTGCCCGCCGCTGTCCCCGCTGCTGTGCTCGCCGCCGCGCCCGCCGCTGCGATCGCCGCCGCGCCGCCTGCCGCCGCGTGGCCTGCCGCCACGTGGCTTGCCGCCGGGCCGTCTGCCGCTGCCCCACCTCCTCCTGCGCCCGCCCCTGCGCCCGACGCTGCTCCCGCCGGTGCGCTCGGCGCTGCGCTCGGACCTGCGCTCGGACCTGCGCTCGGACCTGCGCCCGGCGCTGCGCTCGGCCCTGCGCTCGGACCTGCGCTCGGACCTGCGCTCGGACCTGCGCTCGGACCTGCGCTCGGACCTGCGCTCGGACCGGCGCTCGGCGCTGCGCTCGGCGCTGCGCTCGGCGCTGCGCTCGGCCCGGCGCCCGGCACTGCGCTCGGCGCTGCGCTCGGTGCCGCGCCCACACCCACCACTGCGCAGTCCTCCGATGCTGAGAACAACTCCTCCACCACAGAGGACACCGTGAGGCAGCTACAACGGGAGATGCGCGCCTTGAGGGAGCAGCATGCCAAGCAGCTCGCCGCGCTATTGTCGGCCATGCAGCCCGCCAAGCAGGACGTCCCCGCAGCTGTGCAGCCAATCCCCGAGCCGGTACGAGTACAGATGACCGACGCAGAGCCGGCCGGACGCTACGCCGAGCCACTGCCGTATGCCGAGCCGCTGCCGTACGCCGAGCCACGAGCCCGCCCACTCTACGCGCAGCTCTATGCAGAGCCGTCTACCTCGCAGTTGCACGCGGGGTCCCAGCCCGTCAACATCGGGCATCCCAGCTACTCGCCGCTGTTCCCGCCGCAGCCTACCGCCGACGAGACTGCCCGGCATACCAGAGAGTGGGTCCAGCAGGGCGAGGACCCTACCGTGGCACGGATCGGCGCTATGATTGCCGAGGCAATCCGATCGACACGCGTACCAGAGAGCCCCCGCCCGTCCGTCGAGGAGGATGTCCGGATGACTGCCCTCATTGCTCGACAATCTACAGCCAAGGACCTCCCCACGTTCTCCGGGGACCCCCTCGAGTGGCCTTCCTGGATAGCGCAGTACCACCAGTCGACCAACACCTGCAGGCTGACACCCAGCGAGAACCTCATCAGACTGCAGCGCGCGCTGAAAGGCAGGGCCCGGGAGGCTGTCTACTCCCTCCTGCTGGATCCCGAACAGGTCCCAGAGATCCTGGCCACCCTCGAGACGCGGTACGGTGGCTCAGGATCCATCGCCAACCTTATGCTAAACAAGGTGAAGAAGCTGCCGCACCTGTCAGCGGAAGCTTCACTCGAGGAGATCGCCGACTTCTCTGGGACGGTCCAGAACTTGGTGGCCTCCCTGCGAGACTTGAGGACGGAGGGCTACCTCACCAACCCCGCCCTACTAGCCGACGTCACCGCCAAGATGCCCTGCACCCTGAGGATGTCTTGGCTGCTCGAGTTGCGCCAGCTAGGCCAATCCACCCCGGCCACACTACTGCAGCTCTCAATGTTCCTGCGAAGCGTCGCGAAAGTGATCCCG
>JAHDVE020002404.1:0-11641 GCA_022606495.2 Halesus radiatus | reverse complement strand
TAGATGATTTGTACAGCGCCGTTTTTACGTAAAATCATCTCAAGGGCGCTGTACAAATATATTTACAAGCATATAATTTTTTTCTCTAGATCTCTGAGACGAATGTGTGGTAAAACCATGTATGATAGTGTAAAAAATGTTGAGATTCGTAAAGAATACAAGGCTGACCTAAGCGTGATGAGTAAGATTAAGAAAGGACGCTTAGATGGTTCGGGAATGTAGAGCGAATGACCGAAGAAAGAAGTGTAAGGAGAATATATAACGCGAATGAGAATGGAAAAAGAAGCCGGGGACGTCCGGCATGGCATGTCATGTGAATCAAATACTTGTGTCGGGCCATGTCAGAAGTCGGAATAACAGAACTGAATATATGAGACGTTGTATGAAGGTGAATGAAGCAAGAAGTGTACGCCAAGATCGAATTGTGTGGCGGTCCGTCCTCTCTCTACCCCTGCGGGGAAATGGGGTGATGGTTAGTTTTTTTTTCCAAAGCTCTGTCCTACTACTAACTATGGATAATCTATTATGACAATTTATAACTTAAGGCCAACAGATTGCAATCACCAGCTCATCGGTTAATAACATAAAGCTAGGCATGTACATATATCACAAACGAGGGTGAGGCTGATTAAAAATGTACGTACGATTTATATTATGTACACGCAGATATTATACAGGACCATACTTCCCTGGCAGATCACTTCAGATTAGCACAGTTTACAAGATAATTGTAGATACGGTTTTGCACGTAGAAGACACAACATCGGAAATACTGCGCATTGCATGTTATTTGAGGTGCTATTTATTCTATTTATTAGTATTCTTTTTTGTTCGTTTGGAAAGGAAAAGCAAATTTTATAACTTACCTACAATCGGTGCAATCAGTTATAGCTATATGAATATTTATACATATTATATAACTTGAAACCGCAGAAAATATGTTTTAATGCATAGATGCATAAAAGTATTTTCATCATATTTACTAAACCCTCTAAGATATTCCGCATACAACTTGTCACAAATGTTCATTATCTGCTTACTTATGGATAAAATTAACGAACCATGACTTTATTTATAAAAATAAGAGTTTTACAACAATAATACGGAACGTCGAAAAATCAGTCTCGAAAAAGGTGTCTTGCAGTATCGGTCCACAACCGGCGATTCAAAAATATAGTTATCAAATATTACACGCTCCCATTCCATTTTTTTCGGTTTTGTGTTTCATTTAGGATTGGTGAATCTTCGATGATTAGGTAATTGATTGATTTAATATATTTACGTAAAATAATTCACGGTCGTCTCAATACTAAATTTGATCTTACCAGTATTCAAACAAACGTTTCTAATTCTCATTAATAGCACATTATAACATAATTGTACTGGACAGATGTGGTTTTAGACACCTGCGTGCACAAAAACTGTAAATATAGGGCGCTGGTTCCAAATACGTTCAATATCTTCTGAGGATGCCTTATAGTAGTGCCATTCTTCTGGTCTCTCGCACCCAGTGCTACAGTGAGAGCACTGTATGAAGTTGTTCTCTGCCTGATCCTGGTCCTGGCGAGCCCGAGCAGGGCCGGCTACTCCTGACTAGGTAGGTCCCAGGATCCCTCAGGCAGAGTTCAGAGGCTTGGCGAGGCAGCAGATGGAAGGTTTCAGGTAAGGCGAAGGCAAGATAAGTAAAAGACTTGTTCGGCTCTTGAATGACAACTGACTCTCCGTACTAGTTGTTTCTCTATTTATTTAAAAAATATTCAACATCTGTTCCACGTTTAGGGGTAATTATTATTAATGAGGGCAATTATTTTCAGGAAAGAAATGCCCGCAAATATGATCAACAAAACTATAACACAGATGAATCCATTAAAACAAATTGTAAATCTCGCATTTGTACAGTAATAAAATCCTTTATCAAGGATATATCATCTCACGAATATTTAGAAACCCATAAAAAAATGGAAAATAAATGACTCGATTAAATTAATGCAAACCTCTCATGTGAACAGTGATATTATTATAGGAATGCACAGAGACCTATAAAAATATGAAAACAAAACCATAAAGCAAATGAATTGGTTAAACCAATGCGAATTCCACATGTGCACAGTGATAAGACTTCTTATCACGGCTGGGTAATCGTTTCATCTCATCTTATTAACAACTTTAAATTTGGAATGAATATGCGTCTGATACAATAATATTGCATATTTTAGCCCTCTGTCTCAAATGTGTCAATTTTACAATTGAATTGAATGTTTAATTTATACAGTTTTAGATTTTTAAATGTCCTGCTACAGCTTTAAAATGTACAGGTAATTGTTACCTTTATTACCAAGATTGGGTTAATTATATTATGTATCACTCACCGCTTGCTTCTCTTGGTTCCATTTGTATTGTGTACCTACCTATTACGATCGTTTGACTGAGTTTTTGTAATTTTTTGTATTCTAATTAGACATCGGATTATATGCAGTTACATAATTTGAATGAGCATATTTAACCATATTTATTACCCAATGCATATTTGAGCCACTTCGATGGTTAATGCATATTTAGACCAGTGGTGCCCAGTCCACAAAGGCTGAAAAGCTGTGCCTACTCTAAGAAAAAGGAATCATAAAGAAATGAGACAAATTTCTTACGAAAACGTTTTTTCTCTTCATGTACTTCAGCAACTTGTACGCTCATTTATTCAATTGATAACAACAATCAGCAGAAGATGATAATAACATGGCCATTTTCAAATATTCAATACAATTTATACCAGAATATAAAAAAAAAACTACACGCAGCCCATCTTGGTCAGAGAGCAATGCACGCCACTAATTTAGGCCTATTTTGGTTGTTCGTGCATAATTGAGCCTTTTTACGTCAATAATGCCTATTTCAGTCATGAAGATTTTCAAAACGTGAGCTGTTCAAATTAGAATTGGCCGATATTGTTCTCTTTTCTTCGAAAATGGTATTTTAGGAACCGGAGATTATTTATCAAAAAAGAGAGGAATATTTTTGAATAACCTGTTCTTTTCCTGCAGTGTCACTGGTCACCCGTCGCCCCCCTCATGAAATCAAAAAACCGATTATAAAAGACATATTCCTGTTTTTATCGTATACTTTGGGCATATATTTAGGCATTTGTAGTGCATATTTGCATGCATATTTCACCATTTTGATAGCGCATTTAACACATCCACGTGAACATCTTAGCACAGGTTCTCCTAGTGAGGTGGTCAGACACATATACACCCCATTCACAGTATCACCTCTTCAAACCTACCTTACTATCCACATTATAAAACACCATACAAAGCACCTTTATTAGACTTAAAAAAAAATGTATGTAAAATTGTATAGATATAAATATAATGTATTTATCAAGCCATAAAAAATACAATAACCTCCCCATTGAAATGTGCTGTATTAATGACAATAAAATAAAGAAAATGAAGAGAAACGGCTGTGTTTCACACATAACTTAATTTTGGATTTGAGGCCAAAATACCCATCCAAACTGAATGATATATATTTTTAATTAAAGGTTTAGGAAATATCGAGTCGTACGAGTATTTTATTTATTTTTGTTTTAAATTACGAAGTATATGCCATGAAAAAAAAAAATCATAATTTTAGACCCAAATTACAAAATTATTTGCGGGTTTACCGTACTTGTAAAAAAAAATCATATTTGCCATGTAAATGTGATTACGTAAATAAAAATATAAACACAAAACATTAAAAAAAAAGTTTTTTCGGGTCGATGTTTTAAATTATGTACGACAAATTTGTGTGCTAGCGTAAATTGGTCGTTTTTAATTTAATTTAAAGTCCACCATTATGGTTGTTTTAATATTTTTTTATTTTATATTTCATTATATTTTTAAAGCCGATGGCGTAATATTTTTTTTTAAATGACCTATAGCCCTCAAATAATTGTAAAAGATGCCTCTAAAATCGCGAAAAATCAATTCCTTTAATGGCCTATATTTCATAATGTAAAAAAATGCTTCTCATGCGTACTAGATATTTACTAAACCTTTAATTAAAAAAAAAAATTATCGTTAGGTTTAGATAAGTATTTTGACCTCAAATCCAAAATTAAGTTTTGTATTAATCAAGCCGTTCCTCTTAAACTTTTCTTAAAAAAAACTTCCATTCATAAATCTTTCATACAAAACATTTTATAAATAGAAGCAAATTAAATATTATGTACCTACCAAATTAAAAATCATGGTTCCCTTATCAGACACAAGAACTCCCCTGATAAGGTATACACGACCAAATAATACCCTTGGATTAAATATTTTGTAAAATATTTGTAATGCAACTTATAAGAAATAAAAAAGTATAAAAAAATATTTTTAAAATGTATCCTGAGTTTTTGCAACTGAATTGTTCAGATGTAAAGAAGCAGTGGAGTGTAGTCCTAAAAGTCTGAAAAGCTGTGCCTAACCAAAGTTAAATGTACAGTAAATATAAATTAAAGGATGTTTACAAAAAATATGACAAATATCTGATCAAAATGCATGTTTTCCGTGAATTTGGTAACTTGTTTGCTCATTTATTTAGTTGAAAACAACAATCAGCGGAATATGAAAATAAAACAGCACATTTCAAATATTCAATGCATAATTCAGCCCCTGACTTACCTACAAACAGACTACCTTTTTGGTCAGAGTGCAATGCACGATACTGGATGTAAGTGAGAACATCTCTAAAAACCCATTGTGAATGAATGAATAAACATAAAATGTTTGTATCTAGTACCTATAACATATAAATTGTTACAACAACAAATTCACATCTGTTTGGATAGAAAAATACATTTTTATTTATCCACATAGGCCCGAATTTCAGTTGCTATTTAACTAACTAACTAACTATCACGCCGTTTACTGCAGGGGTAGGCAGAAAGGACGGACCGCCAAAAAACTCGATCTTGGCATACACTTCTTGCTTCATTCACATTCATACAACGCCTCATACATTCTCTTCTGTTATTCCGACTTCTGACATGGCCCAACTCGAGTATTTGATTCACTTGATCGTGCCATGTCTTCCTCGGGCGTCCCCGGCTTCTTCTTCCATTCACATTCGGGTCAGATATTCTCCTTACACTCTTCTCTTCATTCATTCGCTCTACATGCCCAAACCATCTAAGCGTCCCTTTCGTAATCTTGCTCACTACGCTTACATCAGCCTTGCATTCTTTACAGTTGCTATTTTATCAGAGATATTTACATTCGTCAAGTTGCTCCCTGGTAGGAACCCTGGTATGATAAACCGAGTGATACCATTACTAAAAAAATGAGTAATGGTATCAGTCAGCCTTCTTGTCAAGGTTTCTATCATAGAGCAACATGACCAATGTAAATATATCTGATAGCGAGCTCCAGGCCATAAGATAAGCAAAAAAACTCACTCTCTACCTATACGGAAATTTAACACACCAATATGGTAAATTATTTGTATGAAGAATACAATTCGGTGAAATTTCAACATGATATTATCATGTATTGAAAAAAAAATTATCTCAGAATGGACTTACGGATTTTCTTAATTAAGGTGACGATGATTCTTTCCAATGAACCCGAAGAAAACAGCGGTCACGTAACTAGCCCAATCCTTGCATTTTGCCCGCAAATTTGGGAAATTATTGTCAATGTCTACTTTTTTTAAACAATCTCATCAAAATTAAAATCAAGATTTGTATCTTTTTAGAAGAAATTAATTTGTTAGTTTATAAAAAAAAAAAATTGTCTCACTTAACAGAGGGAATGTATAGGATTAATAATAATAATAATTGGATGATTTGTATAGCGCTGTTTTTTTGAAAAATCACCTCAAGGGCGCTGTACAAACATTATTTACTAAGGTTTTTCTTATTGTAAAAGTTTCTGGGGTAGTAATAAAAATCATCCATCATGTTTATGTTTCAATTTAATACAAATACATATATGTATAACAAACGGTATTTAATATAGTCACAATTATCTCAATACATCATAACTTTTTTCATAATAGTGTTACAGGTGTCCCAAATGAAGGGCTCACGGCTAAAATATGCCCAACATATGATAAATCACAAATTCCAATTAAATACATACGAGTATGTACATAGATGTTTATTATCATTTTCAAAAATTGAAAAAAGGTAATGGGAATAAAGCATACAGATATGTAATTTGCAGGCACAAATGTGAAGTTTTAACAAGGTCAAATGCGCATGGGAGCCGATGGCATCCATCATGAAACGTAAGATTGCCTTCTTTGGACACCTAGAAAGAGCATATGAGCTTCCAAGGTCAATCATGGAGGGGAAGATTTATGAACAAAGAGTATCAGGAAGACAGTATAAAAAGTGAATGGAAGACATCAAGTGAACGAGCATGCTAAAGGGGAAGCTGAAGCGAACTGCAGAGAACAGGAAGGAATTCAGATTGGTGATCTGCAAAACCTGCAGTGCCGCCTTTACCAAACTTCCACATACTCAAAAACAAGATATCTCAGCAACCCTAAAAATGCAAATTTTATAAATGCATACTGCCAATACTGACGTTTCAAGTGTAAACATGGCTCTCACCAAGAATGTTATGACAAAAATGGCTACCACTCAAAGAGCCAAGGACATATGTTAGGTTTTCTGAGATAGAAAGGCAAACAATTAGAAACAAGACAAAGATTGTCGACATTACCATCAACGTCAAGTGGGACTATGCTGGGCATGTAGTAAGACTAACAGATGGCGTCCTTGTTTCCACGATAAACAGAAAAGATGTGCTGACGACCTAAAAAGAACTCCCAGTTTCAGATGAATTAGAACCATCGAGAAGCTTAGAAACTGGACACATCTGAGAGGGGCATATCTCCAAACTGAGCGCCAGAGTTTTAACCTCTGATGCGGCAGCGTATCCGACTGGTAACGCAATAAACATACTTTATTTATGTGGGATTTTCGACCTTAAAAAATGTTTGTAGCTTATTAGATTAAATTACATTGGATTGCCAACAAAATAATAAATCATACAGCAATTGTTGCTTTTGGTTTTGTGAAACACGGCTCGTCTGGAATTTAAAACAAAATAACAACTGTCAAGTACTTCATCATTCCTTGACGCGCACTTCATTTGGGGTTTATTCGTTGAAATCTTCTAAAATGCAAGTAAATAAGTTTTTTTTTATGTATTGTAATTACATTTATTTAGCTTTGTGGAAATATAATAAAACTTCAAGAATATTTTCATATTTCATTTATATCATTAGAGAGATTTTTTTTTCTGAAAACAAGTAGCTATTGCTATTCTGGGGAAACTACTAATGATAGATATAAACAATTTTTTTAATAAATATTTAAACACATTATCTGGTATGACCCTTCATGTACCCTTCAAATAATGCATCATACATATTGTAAACAATCCGTACAATATTATTTTATTGGGACAATCTGTCCATAGCCAAATATTATGATATATTCATTATAAATCTAATCATACAACTTAATAACTTTCAATACTAGGCCATCTTGAATTTAACAGTTTCCATGTGGTTATATATATTGAATTTTAATAATTTGGCAGTAGACAATAAATTACACATTACACATCAGCTAAAATGAATAAATATATAAAAATGTTGTAAAAAAATTATGCTGAATTTTCCTAAGAATGAACCACATGAAAAATACCTATTGGGGAAATGCATGCATTGTTATTCAGAGAAAACTATTTTCATAACACAAAATTACATAATATGAATGTATATACACAAGACTTGGGGTAGCAGGTTTAATTCTGATACATAGCTTTGCATATTTTTTCACATATAATAATTCTTAATTCACAGGCAGTCCTCAAGAAAAAGTTAGTATATATTATTGTGGGACTTGGAGGCAATCACTTGTTAGTTCTAATTAGAACCGTTTGCAGGTCGATCAGAATCTTCAATGTTTAAGATTTCAGATCAAATTGGAGTTACTCCCACAGGGCAGTCGTATAAGTTGATGGATTTATCTTCCGATACGGAAACCAGGCGATTGCTGTCAGGGTTGAATTTTGCACACCACACCTGAAATAAAAAAATAATAATTTATTTTTTTTTTGAAGAAGAAAATTTCTTCTGTAAGGGTTTCACTTTGTGATGTCATTATTTTAATCAAAAGAATAAATAACTAAGTTTACATCACTTTATTTATATACAATCAACATGTTTCATGAACAATGTTCACATCATCAGGATGTATACAACTAATCCTGATGATGTGAATAATTAGCAACTCTATATGCTTTACCACATATAATACATGTTATCTCTTAATAAATTGCCAACTGAGCAAGTAATGTCTCTATTTATTGTTCTGATAAATTAAATTTGACTTTCTAACACAAACTTTATTTCCATTTCCTCTGCATTGACACTACAAACAAAAAAGCAAACAAACTGATATTCATTGAAAATATTTTGCGAGATTCTAATTGATATCATTTTAGTGATAAGACTTTTACCTTGATTTAATAAATATATTGTGTAACTTCCAGAAACTATAAAGATTTCAAGTGACATTGAATATCTCATGAACTAACAACAAAAAAATGTTGAAACTTCGTTCAATTCCTTCAGATGGCTGGACATCAAAATCAAACAATTCATTCCAGTCATTCAGATGTTTGTAATTGATAAAGCCACACAATTCATTCAAGTCCTTCAGATGATTATACATAATTAACAAAATCAGATATTTCATTCAATTCATTCCGATTCATTACATTTAATTGACAAAACCACACAATTCATTAGATTCCCTCAGACTTCTTTCTGATGTAGGTATATTTCTCTCTTGTAAAACATTGTTATGTATTTCAATTGGATCTGTATGTTTCAAGCATGTACATTTATTTACGTTATTTTCCTATTATTTTTATTAACCCTTAGAGCGCGAACCGTCGATAGATCAACTCTCTATTAATACGTATAAAGTGCGGAGCGTCGGAATACCGACTATTGGCAGTTTGATTATAGGTATCGACCTGTACAGACGTGTCTTAGCGCGCGCATGTATAACGTTTTTAATAAGTTAATAACATTTATAAATAACCATTTAAAATTATTTTGCTATGAATTTAACATTGATTTTTGTATTTTTTTTTTGAGTAAAAGTTGAAATAAAGATGTTCTTTTATGTTCATTCAGGGACAAGAAATCCAAAAAGCTCCCGGTTTTACTTGTTTCAACACATGCAAATACAAGTAACATAACCGCAAAAAAGAAAAAGGAACATTTGACGTAGAAAAAACAAAACCAAGTATCATACACAATTATAATAAGT
The DNA here is from genome assembly GCA_022606495.2 of Halesus radiatus. NCBI lineage: Eukaryota > Metazoa > Arthropoda > Insecta > Trichoptera > Limnephilidae > Halesus > Halesus radiatus. The sequence goes on along the minus strand of JAHDVE020002404.1, from coordinate 2,316 downwards.
TTATAGGTGTAGTAGACGGGTCAGACAATATGCTTTACGTGTATTTGGATGAACGGAAGAGACTAAAATTTTGTAAAAAAGTAACATTTAACATCTTCGGGAGAATGGTTCTAAATTCCTACATTTTGTATTCACATAATACAAAAGAAAAAATATATCTCAACTACAATTTACTGACCAGATAATTGAAAGTATTGAGAAAAAGTGGCTGGAGATAAAAAAAACATCCCAGAGACACCAACCAGATCCAAGCCAAGTTGGTTAAGCGGTTGCCCCGGATAGTCAGAGGTCCTGGGTTCGAGTCCCAGATGCGACTGAAATCATTTTTATTTTCTGGCGTTTTTTTCCGTATTCATGTTAATATTATTTTCTACAATGATTACATAATAAAATAACAAAATTTTGGTTTAGAGAAGTTACCAGGGACGAAGCTTCGCCGTTTTGTGGTGTGTAGTAATAAAGGAGGAAAAGGAGTGACTCGGTCTTCACCAGTATGTGTGCGCTGTAAAAAGGGAGTCCATGGGGTTTGTGTGGGGAAACATTTTTGTCAATGATTTTTATTTTATATTCTTGTTTGTTTTCTTTTTTTTATTAATTAAATAAATACAGTTATAATAAAAAAAATATGTTTCATCTGAGTAGTTTGATATGACCAAACACATAACAGAAAGAATTACGAATATCCATCTATATTTGAGGAAAATAATTAAGATTCTGCGCACACTTAATTAATAAGGTACTTTTTTTCAAAAATCCATTAGCAATTTATGCAAAATATGTGAAAATAAGATCAGCACTAAAAGGGTTAAAAAAAATTGTCCTTTTATTTTCATTTACATGTTTGCCTTGAAAACCTTGTAAAACTTAATATTATGTAGCAATAATTTAGAGTTCCAAAATGAGTAGAATTGATAACTCGTGGAAATGCAACATTGTTGTATATATTATTCGAAATAAAAAAAGACTTATTTTAATAACAAAATCATGCACTTCATTCAATTCATAAAACTGTACATAATTTTTTTATAAAAGTGTAAATACCTGATCAGTGTGTTCGCTGAAGGTCTGTATGCATTTCTTGGAGCCAACCTCCCAGATCTTGACAGTCTTATCGGAGCTACATGAAGCAAAATGCTTTCCATCCGGACTGAAAGCCACGGACAGTACCCAGGAGGCGTGGCCAGAGAGGGTTCCTGCTACGTTAGCATGTTGCCTGAAAAATAACAATAATAATAAGTTTATCAATCAGAATTAAAGTATAGAAATCAATGACTATTTAAAGATTAAGTGTTAAATGATTCCCATAAGTTGCGTGTATTAATGTTTAATATAAGAGATTATTATATTATAGGATATGCAGATGGCGTTACCATCACTGTTAAAACACTACATTCCCATTTCGACTGTATTCAATGATGCAGTCGAAATAGGAATTATTAGAGGCCAACAGCAGGTAGCTACAAAACGATATACGAAAGACAAGATGTTTCAAAACACAACAAAAATTATTAATGACTTACACATCATAAAGCTTAATGTGACCATCGTCAGAAGCGGTGCAGAGCAGCTGTGAGTCGGGAGAGAAGCAAAGCCCCCGGATGGGCATGGCGTGGCCCTCCAGTGTGTGAACCAGCTTGCCCTGTGCCACGTCGAAGATGTTGATGATGCCATCGATGGCGCCGCTGGCTATGTATTTTCCATCTGGACTCTGAAAGATAGCAACACAAAGATATTACAATAAAAAAATAAATAAAAAAAAACAAAGAGGTGTACTGACTGCGTGGAAAAGGATTGGAACGGGACGAGAGGGTCTGAGAACTGGAATTGAATGACGAGGAAGAGCATTTGTGGAGGATAAATCCCACCATTCATTGAAACGTAATGTATATTTCAAAGATCTGATTACCGATAACCGTTAAAATGCAGTGTAGGACTATCATTATCGTCAAAAATTGCTTCAATGTGCGTTTATCAGTCCTTCGAAGAGCACGTGTTCCATTTGTGAGCGGTGTATTGCAGTTGGCGTGTGTAACAATAGAACACATTTAAATAAATTGATTAAGAGAACATCATCATTTAAATACTGGGAAACACATTATAAATGTAAAAACCTCACAGAATAGAGAATTTTTATTATTTTCTAACTAAATCGGCTTTACCGATAATAAATCATTATTTTTAAAAATCCATCCAAATTAGAATGGGGTGGGAGCAAATAAAATCATATAAATAAGTCGTCACAATGTGGAATAACCGCAGTTAGAGAATGGCCTTGAACACCGAAACAGCTGTCACAATAATAAAAACTAAAAATAC
>JAHDVE020002403.1:0-45225 GCA_022606495.2 Halesus radiatus | reverse complement strand
AATTAAATTGAAACGCACCAACAAGTGACAGTTCTTCATCTAACCTCCCTGTCATGCGATTATATATATATATAGAACTTTAGCCATTTTTAAAGTAAATTTCATCATAATGGTGTAGATATCCGCCTTACAAACTGTATACAAATGCTGTAATACCGTTTCCACCTATAAATTATTAATAATAATAGTTAATTACTGAATATTCTTATTATAATGTCAAATCTGCCAAAAAAATACATTCTTTGCTAGACACTGCCTGATTATAGTTTGGTAGATTAATATTTTTATATATAATATTGTGTATGTGTTGCAGATCAGCACCGGAGAATTATGGAGACAGTGCAGTTGGGTTTGTCCAGATGAAGCGAATTGCCGATGTTTGCTCTGTGAAAGCTTGAGTCACTCCGGAGCATAAAATAAAAACAAAGGCTTACGCAGTAACACTGCTTTGCAATGAAGCTCTAGAGATTATCGATTCCTTCAAGTGCGAAGATTGTCCTGCATCCCAAGTTTAGTTACTAATTTATATCATCTACATCATTAAAGTTGCAGGCAGCCCTGACCCCCGGCTTTCTTTAGTCTCACCTCGTAATGTCGTCAAATCTACATAGATTCATAACAAAAAGTAACATTAGTTTTTGTATTTTCCTATTGTTCCAGGTGGCTGTAAGCATGCACTTGCCTTCTTGTCATGGGCTGCACAGGTGCAGCGAAGAACCTCCAAAAACTTCAATCCATTATTATTGGAAACGTTCTAAGATAGCGGAAATTGGAACAAGTTTAAAATTTATAAAAGCTAAAGACATGGGGACAGTACAGCATGTGGATTTGCCGGACGATAATGAGACTTTCTTAAAACCACTTCATGCTTTTGAACGAACAGTATTCGCGAGCGGCGAATGTGTCGAATCGCGTCAACCCGAGCACTGCTCGCGTGTTTGGACTTGTTTGCGTTAAATAAGATAAATGAACTGAGTTTGCCAGTTGCCGCTTGACGCTCATAGATGTTTACGCAAATCGTTTCTTCTGTTTTAACTTATCATAGTTCGATTTCTTTTATTTTTTTTTTATTATTATAGTTAGACTATATATATATTAGGTTACGTTTTTAAAAAAAAATTTATTGCTTCTGTTTTGCTTTTTTGAACTGGACAACTTTTAAATTATATAAACTATATAAATAAAAAATAAAATAACCTGATCTTTTTAGTTCTATTTTTTGTGAAAAAAACGAGCATGGAGCGGTTAAAAGAGAGGTGGTCGACACTAGTGTTAAGTTTACACAATTAACTAAATATTATGCAAACTCAACATTTAGTGAAAAATTATCGATTCATTTGGAATGTAATCTTTTGAAAACAATATGGGTTCTTCACCTACGGACTTTATTGCATATTGTAAGCAGTCAATGACTATTGAGGGATGTCAGAAGGCAGCGTACAAAACAGTCGGCCAGTCAGAAAGTCCACTATGGCATAACTTACGTTATGGTAAAGTGACCGCATCAAAATTTTATGAAACGGCTCACTGCAAAACTGTAGTTGGATCACTGGTTGAGAGCATTCTTGGTACTAAACTGTTGACTTGACACAAAAGCTCTCCAGGGTGGAAGAATCCTCGAAGAAGAAGTTTTGAAAGTAGCTGCGGCCACTTATAACATAAAATTAAAAAGTGTGGTCTCATTTTGAGTCATGATGATGCGATTTTTGGTGCTTGTCCGGGTGCTTTGGGAGAAGTTTTTATCATCAAAGTAAAATGCTCAGCGAAGGAGTCGATGATGAAAAATTACTTGACAGATTCAATGCAACCCACTCTCAAAATCATGGCACATAAGCAACTACAGATGAATTTTGCCCAGAAACAAGCTGCACTGTATTGTGTTGCCAATTATGACTTCGAAACTTCTAGAAAAGTCATACAATCCCATATAAAGTATGATGAAGCATTATGCAAAGAAATAATGATAAAATGTACCCAATTTTGGACTGATGCAATTTTTACAAAACTGAAATACAAGTAGGTAGATGTGTAAAATATGTAATTTGTTTTAATTACCTCCCTTGACTCCTTATAAATTCTCATAACTGATATAACCTTTCAATGGAATATAGAGAAACATTTTTCAATTTATAGTATGTAGATATATTATAATAATCTACTTTTATTGAGGCGAGTAAAAAAAACTACATTTCAAATATTTTTTTACAATAATTAATACAGTCTTGTAGGTTACATATATTATTTATTACACGTCGAATGTTGAAATAATAAGTTCAAAATAATTATTTAAGTGCTATAAAATATAATGGATCACATACATACAAGTGTGTGTATCATTATTTATTTATTTAGTAACTGCCTACTGAGCATGATATTCCAAGATACAATTGACTGTTTGGAAATTCAACTACAGTCCACACATTAATTAAAACATCTTGTAGATTAATTAGAGTGCATAATATCCTTATTATCTGATCCATGATGGGGATATGGTTGTGGTGTGTAGATGCATGCATTTTGCATATATCAAATTTTCGAATCCTGCTGATGACACGTAGCTATCCTCTTTGCTTGCTTTACTTCCTCAGTACAGAGAACATTGGTAAACACACTGATGGGACGTATGAGCTCGCTCTGTCGAATCTGAAGCAGATTGTTTATGTTATTAAAGCCCCTGTCAGCCATTACGGACATACCCGACTGCAGGGCATCGAGGTATCCACAATCTGCCACTATGGTAACGTCTGAAGCGTGTCCACCATATCCACGAAAAATATAATTCACCAATCCGTCCGGAGTACAAGAAACGAGGTATTTAAGAGTGTTACAACTGTATTCAGAGCAGGTTTGTGATTGGCGTATCGGATTATTGGGATTGTTAATTTGAATTTCCAAACAGTCAATGATAGATTGTACCTTGGAATGTCGTGCTCTAAAACTAATTGGTAAGTTAAGTCTTATTTTGCTCTAGCTGAATCCATGAACAAAACGGTTTTCATAAAAATCCGGCTTACAGTAGGTACGGAAATTCCAAACTGTAGCGACAGTATGGTAAATGAGTCATCCAGGCGTGTTTTTTTTATATATTTTTTATATGCGAATCAACAAGTTACTAGTATATTCTACAACACGACCGGTTCAGCAAGACGCAGGAAAGTGAATGAAGATTTTGTTTTACAAACAAAAGAGGGCAGGCTGATCGTCTTTTATCTTGTCTGTTGGCATATTTAACACCTCAACTCCGGTGATGGGTCTGATTTGACCCAGTGTTTTTTAAATAAAAGATTTTGCCGCAAATATTTCGTTTAGGCTAATTTCCTCTTGTCTATTCTTTTATCAAATATTTACCCACATCTCGACTCAAAAATGATTAAAATCGGACACGTTTTAAATAAGTTATTAGAATAATTGTGTATAAAAATACGCAAAAACTCTATCTCTTCTCATTTGAATTTGAGCAGCCGACGAAACAGTATATCTCTCGCTCTATCCTTCCGTCTTTGTCTCTCGCAGTCCTTAACACGCAGATGTTGTCAACCATTCGGGCACATTTCTAGTATTGTGATTATATTTTTATAACTTTGTTTTAATTTTATTTTTATTTCGTACCATACTAACGCAATGGCAAGGCAACATTATTTAGCTGATAATGAGATTGAAAAGCTACTTAACAGTGAGATCAGTGATGATGGCGACTTGGAATTCAAAGCATTGGATCCAGAATTTGAAAGTGATCCGGAAGACATATTACTAGAGGAAATATCTGAAAGTGAAAATGGAAGTGATAATGCAGTTAGTGTAGGAAATCTGAGTGAATCCGTTGCAGATCAACTTGTCAAATTCCGGATTCCTTTAATTTTTTAATGAAAATTGTTCATTTAAATTTTTTTTGTTGAAAAATAAAAGTTTTAGTATTTTTTAACTAAAATGTATGTCATTCAATGGTTTTAATTGTGACAAATAAATGTGTGAGAAAATTAAATACTCAAATAAGAACGCCATTATATAATATTTTCTAATATTTGCATGAACAATCATCATATAATATGGCTATAAATTTAATTTATTTTCTTTTTACACATCTTTCTATTAGAGGTACAGCCACAAGGAAAAATTAAATAAGTGATTTTATTTCTGGTATTTTAAATAATACATGATATACTTGTAAATGCACACCATCGATTTCCCGAAAATGTTAATAAATATAGAAATGTTCGCTTCCACTGACTTCCTGGGTCGAGTCCTTACCCCCCCTCCCGCACTGCCATCCTCATTCCCCTGACCGTCGGCAGCGGTTGTCTCAAGACGAGACCGATTTAGTCGTGGTTTTGCTCTCGCGTGGTATGCCCGCGCTGCTGCATATCGAAGAACCGCAACATTTACGGAATACTAATTTCTAAAACATCTATCTTTATACAAGAAACACGAGGGATATGTTATGAGTTTATGAGGAATTACATAATATCATATAAAAGTAAGGATATGAACGAAAAATGCATAAAAAAGCCTTTTATTTTCATCATTTCAGCCGGGTCTATCTGGACCCACCATCGCCGAATGTGTTTTATTTTGAACCTCCGGGTATTACGTGTTAAAAAGAATATAATTCAAATGAATTTATGGTTGTTCAGTGCTTGCATATTACACCGGCATGTTGAAAAAAACTTACATAAGATTTTTTTTTGGATATTCAACATTTAAAAATATTTTGTAAAACATACAATAGGACGGTCAGAAAAATATTATATTTATAATTTGATTTTGATAAATGCTAAGCCTATTTAATTTTTAAAAATATGTAACTCTTATTTTCTCTTAAAAAATATTGTTTATCATATTGCGTATCATTATTTGGAATTAACGTATTATTCCACTCCACCTTAAATAAAGACATTTTGTTGTTTACCTTTTAAAAAACATTCACGTGGTTCTTGCATTGAAGTACAACTAACACACTTATACTTAAAGGCTTCAAATTATAATATATTTCTTATTTTTTCAGGTTAAACTTTTCCCAGGCGATGCCAAATTCGAGACCACATTACAAGAGAATTCGTGGCCCGTTTGGAACGAAGAATTCAAATTCCAACTAGGGCAGAAGAAAGCCAAGAAACCATCGGCTTCTGACTCAAATCTGGTTTCCCAGTTGTCTGGTCATTTCATATCGCTGACGATATATGCCATCCTGGACACAACACCGCCTAAAAAAGATGGCGACAAGAAGAAAAAAGCGGGAAAAACACCCGTCCTACAAGGTAACTACACCATCCCCGCGGAACCTCAGACCACCTCCAGAATTGAAAAGTTTCAAAATGTATTCATGGACACCTTCAGGGGAGAAAAAAAGACCGAGCCGAATAAAAGCCTAGCGGAAAAAAGGCGAACCATCGGCGCCGCGACTTGGAATTTCGATGTGAAACTGTTCCACGTGGATTTGAAGTACGATTTGACAGGAACGCCTGACATCTGGCGGCCGATCGAGCAACTAAACAGTGGCATCTCTGGATCCGAAGCAGCTGTAGGTTTCAACTTTATTTCTTTTTTTGGGCAACTATTTCAGTGGCTCTCTGGTGGGAACCTTGACAACCCAATACAACTGACAAAATTCTTGAGTATACTGAATACCAGGCCTAATAGTCCTTCCACACGACTGGTTTGCCCGATACTAAAAAGACCAAGTCGTCGAAAGGTTCGACCATCCGGTCGTCCTTTCCTAAAGTTGGTAGGCTTGATTTTAGGAAAGAACGACCTTTCGACGTCATGGCTTTTTTAGTATCGGGCAAACCAGTCGTGTGGAAGGTCTATTAGTCTTACTGTTTTAATGTCTCTTGTATATTTTTAATTTTCACTTTATTACAGCAAGAAAATAAAAAAGGACAAGTTGAAATAAGTGTACTTTACACAAGTAGTGAAAATGGCATGAATGACTATATCACAATTACCCTCCAGAAGATGCGATGCAACATCAAAACTATGCAAGAACATGAACAGCAAAAAGGTTTGTTTGTCTTCATCCTTGTCCACTAACCGTTAACAATCTATAACCGCCTAATATATTCATGTCTTCAATATAATCCTAGTCAAAATTAATACCCTACCCTATGGCAGTTCGTGGCCTATCTCACATTGGGAGTTCAATCGGAGGTTAAAAAAGGAAATAAAAATTCCTTGTGGTTGCAATAAATTTTACCCACAATTTTCCCGGAATATCACTGAAACCAGAAAATGTTGCCATTAATGGATGTTTTTCCAGCTGCAAAAATCCCCTAAATATATGAAAAAATTCTATGTTCGTCTTTTCCATGAATATCATCACATCACTTCACCAGCGATTAGCGACCTAGCAACTAGATACAATTTGGTGATTCATTAAAACGTCGTCACAATTTCAAAAAATAGTCTTAACACATCGTTTGCGGGGGTTTTTTTAATTAATCCACGCCATAAAGCGGGCAATTTTGTAAGATTCGCGCGCCAAATTACGTTTCACGTAAAACAGCTATAACTACTGAACTATTGATCATATTTAAATAAAATTTTGAGTACTTTACCTTAAATGAAATATTCTATTATTATCTGGTCACAAATGTTTATATTTTTGGATAAAAAATTATAATATTCAAGGTTAAATATAAACATTGGAACACTTTTGTCGTATTGTTGATTTAGTCATTTTATGCACGGCCAACATAATATATATTTTGTAAAATACAAAACAATAAACACTAATATTGTTTCAAAGTATGATATCGTTGGAAACAGTTCCCTTTATGTAATGGTACAGCACAAAATTTACACATATACCGGGTTTCGCGACGCACTTTGTGGACCGCGCACACACGACATCGCCTTCGTAGATTCTTATTTTTGCCGTTGCCTTCAATCTTTTCCAATGTATGTTTTCTCATATCCATCGAAAGTCTTCCTGGAGGATCTGATTTTACAGATGTTTTTCGGATACCAGATGTTGATGGTGTTGGTTCCGGGTCTTGAATATCATCCGACAAAATCTGATCAGCCACCCAGTGCTCTGCGATGTCCTTTAAAAATTGTTTATTCCGTTAGACTATTCGGAGCATTATCGGTATTTATACCTGGGCGACCTAAAAACTCTTCCAGTACTGGTGTATTATCTGCCGATGACCATTCTTCTTCTTCATATTCATCTGAGTCTGAATCCGAACTGCTTTCAATTGTTCGACGGAAAAAAGTCTGAGGATGCGCTGTAACTTCATCATCATTAAATTCAAATTCATCATCTGTATGTTTCTCAACGTCACTATCACAAGAATAATTTGATAAATTATCAGCACACAATTCTCCGTCACTCTCATCACTAACGTAGTCCATTGTTATTACGTATTTTTTTTATAAAAAATATGTAACAAATAACTTCAAACACAACAGCGATCGATTACGAATATATCATACAATGATAGGTATTTTATACGAAATTCTTAAAGCGGAATGTAGACAGAAACGAAAATGGAGAACGTCTTGAACGAAACAGTATCACTATAACACTGAAGAAATGTAAAGACAAAAACGAAATGTTTATCTTACAGCTTTCAAGTGAATGTTTTATGACCACAGTCGGCCAACCGACCCTAATTCCACGAATTGCCGGGTTTAGGTACCCGGTACAGGTATTACACGCCTCAAAGGAGCTGGCGCCTAATTTTTAGTTCAGAGAGTAACCAAGAATCACACGTTTCTCGTAATATGTTGTAACTCTAAGTGTCAACGCGTTAAGGCGTCTCCCGCGCTCTATCACTAGTATACAAATACAAAAAACGCTTTTAAGCGTTTCCCGCTCTCTACCAACAGTATGGAAAAGACGCCTTTAAGCGTCTCCCGCAAACGATGTGTTAACTGCCAAAATCACGATTTACCCAAGAAACTGTTCATTTTTTAGATAAAAAAGTAGCACCCACAGTAATTAACGTATTTTAATAATGCTGCGCACCCGGCCAGGTAGTAATGGCCAAAGGTTTGAATGTTCACCACTCTAGCACCACAAGTATGTTTTGTATGAACTATCTCTTAGGACAGAAAGTCCCATAATATGCTGAATTAATAATGCACGTATGGGACTCATTTCGAACACACTCTTGGGCAGTATCATTTGGACAGGTGGATTTTTTAGCACGGAATTTGAATGGCACGCTGTTTAAAGTGTGGTAAAATTATAATTTATAGTATTTTTTTATTAGAGTTCACTCCATAAATGCACTTTAGAGAAAACCATCACTGATCCTAGCCCAACCTACAGAGGATAAATGGTTGTGTCAATCCTTTGAACATTCTTTACTTCTCTTTTTTGCTCTTTCAGTTTTAATAATTACATGCAAAACCTACTTATCAATACATATATATACAACAAACATATAAAACGCAGTGGATAAAGAAAAGAAAGGTAATTGTTAGATAATTATATGTAATAGTTAAAATAAAATTATAATGCCCCTTCATTATATTACTGACCAACAAAACCTACATACACTACACAACCTAACGTTACCGTATAAATCTTGAAAATGGAGTCCTGACCTCGTGGAAGAGCGTTTACAAGGTCTCCATCATTATTAATTATTTCGTAAAAAGATTTATTGTTGTAAATATAATAAAATACATAATTTCTTCCTTTTGCTCTGATTCCAGCTCCGCTGTACATCAAAGCCTCCATTTCGGACAAGAACCAAGAGTCCCACTGGAAGAGTGAGAGGTTCCAGCCCACAATATCAGCCCGTTGGGACCCCAAGTCCTCATGTGCGCGCCTGCCCGTGAGCGCCAAGACCCTGTCTACGGTAACGGTGTACGTCAGCCTCGGCTGCAAGAACTCTGTGGGGGTCAAAGAGATCCTGGGCAAGGTGCTCATCGGAGAGAACACGCCATGCAGCGAACTGTGGAACAGCGCCATCAAGTCCCCAGGCATACCCAAGAGTCAATGGGTGGCATTTGATTAAGTTCATACTTGACCTGATAAAAGCGGCACATTCAAAGGGACCTAAGGATGATCCAATTTGATTCGTCCTAGCCAAGATCGCATGTCAGACGACTCGACCTTCTGATCTTCCTTCCCTTTAGTCAAATCCATCATTAGATGCAGATACACTTACATACAATCCATTGTTTATTTTTTCTTGATAACAAATACAGTCAAATTTGGTTACAACGATCACGGCAGGATTCACGACTATAATGAACAATTACCCAATGATATTTTAGTACAGCCTTATCTTCATACAATCGTTGGCTGTTATAACAAAGACACTTCACTGATATACCGTACAAATAAATTTGTTAACCCAATTTCTGATTTTTCACTAAAACTGCGTTATGCAAATTATCCAATAATAAAAATTATTATCGTTGGGTCTCAAAAAAAGCAATTCTCAAAGTAAGTAATAACAGACAAAGGTGGCAGCTGAGCGGGGCGGCGGCTGGCAGACGGATTATTATTTTTATGGTGCTACCTGTGTAAGATTGTCCGTAATGTGAAACATTCCTATCCATCAGGCACTACCTAAAATTGTCCTATAAAATCTGTGAAAGTCATGAAAACATCGGGCTTTACTTTCAATGTAATTGTATTTCAAACACTTTTTAAGAATGTAGCAAAACCACCAGATATTTTCAGAGCGGGTTTTGTAACTCCGTGATTCAAATGTTGATGATATGCTTCATATGTGGAGCAAAATGAATCCATGAGGTTTCGTTGTCAGTAAAGTAACATTTAATTAACTGGCTATCAAATGGCGGTAAAAATTCATTCCTTTTTAATTTATTTTATGTTATCAACTATTATGTTTTTCATTTTCTATCTTTTATTTTCATTTTCTTTTTATATATGTTTATATTTTTACTTTTATATACCATATCTCATGTAATATGGCAGATTGGGTTTTGCACTATCCACCCAGTCCTGCTGGATTAAAAACTTAAATATATATATATATATAACAAGCCATCGACACCTACAATTTTCATTTAATAAAATTCAATTCTCTCTTTTAAAAACATGTTACACTATTTTTTTCTTTAGAAGGGTGCTTTAGCACACTAGTGGCCAATACTTTTATGACCTGAGTGTTTTGTGTATTTCTATCATTTTATCTAGTAGTGTAATGGTACAAATAATTATTGATATTTTTATTATATCTATGTAATATGACTTCTCTATTCAACAATTTGGCTCGGGGTACAATAGTGTTAACTCTTTCAAGTGTGCAGTAAAACCCCGTTCAACCTTTTTGCCACTACTTCAATGTTGACAATCTTTGTCCTTAAATATTTAGTAATCCATTCCCATAGCGCACCCTACCTTACGTCAGTTTTACTTTCAAATAACTTACATTTATTTCACACGGATGGCGGTTTACTCAATTAGAGTTGACACTGTATTACACTGAGCCACTCAATTATAATGGCTTTAATGAGATAATAACAAAATTTAAAATCTATTTTACTAAAATTATATCTATGTGGATGAATTCTTGATTGCTATTTTCATATACATTTACATAAAAAACGTATTTAATTTCATAACATAAATGAATATTGTATTTCATAGTAAACAACTGTGATGTTGTAAACTTAGAGCTATTGACTCATAAAATGTTAATGTGTTAAGTATCTTTAAATTAGATAATTATAAAAAACGTCCCTATAAAAATGATCCATTGATATATGTTTTATGTAGTTATTTAGTCCTAAATCTTCTTTTAATTGATTTGTTAAATCTTTCTTACTTTAATTACATAAACATGTACCTTGATTTTTATCAACTTTTCATCATTCCCAATAACTTTTATACATTATTTGTGTTTTCATAATTGAAATTCGTGTGATATTCTTGCGTAAATTCACCACGCTGGCCATTCAATACATTATTATCTAACAAATGAGTTTGAATATTATATTTGTCTATTTTTCTTCAGATTTACTACATTTGATCTGTTTTATAGTGCATGTTTCCTTATTTCAAAAACGATCTTTTATGTGTAATTGCGAAGCAAAGATCATTTGAATGAATTATTTTATCGAGAAAATTGAGATTATTAAGTGCAGGGATCATTTTATTTGTTCAAAACTAATATTACTAAGAATAAATATAAATAATTCCTTTTTGCAGCACATCATGTGTTCTTCCATATCCAATATGAATAGGTTGTAAATTATTAAGAACATTTGTTTATGTTAAAATTTAAGATTTTAATTTTTGACAATATTTTTTACGTTATATGAATGTTTATTCTAACCTTACTTGTGGATAATGAAAAACAGATTACTATAAGTATTTAGACCTATTGTATTTTCTTTGAATCACTCAAATAAAAATGTTAATTTTTTATCTCCTTTTGTTTTACTTCAAGAATTAATTATGAACGTAGGTCGGTAGGTACCTGCAATATATTATAATCAATTTCTAATATTTGGATGCTCTAATAAAAATAAATTGAATAAGCATGGTTAAATGTTATATTTTCTGTAGATTTCTGTATGTTTTGGAAACCTGGACACTGTGCTAAGTATTGCCACGGAAGATAGAAGCTTTCGAATTGTAGATTTAACTTTTAGTTTTTTCACAAAATATCATGAACAGACGGGGTGACTAATGTAGGGGTAGAGAAAAGATTAAAAAAAAACTGTTGACAGAAAGGCCTGTGCTCTAATGTGGGCAACTAGGTGAATCTGTGGCAGAATGTGGGACCTAAATCCCAGAATGATGCAATGGCTGTACACAGCTGTTGTAGAACCAAGGATCATGCATGCAGCCCTAGTCTGGTGGAGGAGAACAACACTGAAAACAGTGATGATCACACTTAACCACATACAGGGACTTGCATGCAGAAGAATCGCAGGAGCCATGCAAACTACTCTAGTACTAGCCATGGGAATGTTGCTCAACCTACCTCCACTAAACTTGGAAATAGAGGGAGCGGCGATGGCGGCAGCGTACGTGTTACAATGGAGTGGTGAGTTGCCCAAAACAGTCATACGGAGATCAGTGCGAGACTTAGGCCAATTAGTCCAATAGTTAGAATGAGGCAGGACGGCAAACAAGCACAATACTTTTCAGACAGCAGTTTAGAGTAATATACTACCGATGGGTCATAAATAGTAAGATATCTATGTAAAAGCCCCATGGGCGTTAAATAAATGACTCATTTTGTTTAGAGTAGGAGTAACGCTACTAGCTCAATATTTTCGTACTTTTAGTTGATACAACTCCCAGCTCCTACAACCACCAGCTCCCAGCGTACATAACATCTAGATGTAAGTACATAACATCTAGATGCCAGGCTCAGGCGCCATTCACGTACTGTATAGTGCCTATGCATGTGTAAACGCTGCAAGTATTCTTATCTTTAAACACGAATGTACTATAGAAGACAAAGGCATGCTTTAAGATGCACCATAGCGCCAAATATTAATTGCTAATCCCACGGCCATGGGCATAATTTAGCCTTGAAGAAATACATATACGAAGATTTTATATAAAGAATTTAGATCATAGGGGACCTTATTTAAAGATGCTTCTTTGTAGAAATGCGTGAGAATACTATCGAACATCTGAGATATGTTTAGGAATAGGACACGGTTCCAGGTCCAACCTCCAAAAAAGAACTAATCTGGTTTACAGACGGGTTCAAAATGAAGGAATGAACCGAGGCCTGGGTCTGTTTGCAGAGATCCAAGAGGGAATTCAGCATACCTGAAGGAATACACTGCACATGTTTCAATCTGAGATGAAAGCCATCTTCCCCTGCGTACAGGAGAATGTATGAATCGGGTACAGAAACAAGAACATAAGTAGATTCTCTGATAACCAGGCAGTCCTAATGATACTGAAAAGTAACAAATATGACTACAGACTAGTGATGGAAAGCAGGACTGATCTTGAAGAACTGGCTATCTTAAATAAAATAAAAACTAAAACAAGGAATAAAATTAAACAAGGCAGATTTGAGTGTAGTAATCTAATAAAATATTTATGAATGGAACAATAATACGGTGTCACTGTAGTTCAGGCCATCACAAATTAAAATGATGTTTTTTTAATTACAAGTGAATCTTATTCTATATCCCTATTGGGAATATATTTATTTTATTTTCTATTTTTTTTAATTTTTATTATATTACGTAAATACATTTATATAACATAATAGAATCTGGGTACCAGGGCATAACGGTATCGAAGGCAACGAGCAGGATGAAAGACTATTAAGAAAAGGGGTGGAAGCACCGCTTGAGGGAATCGAGCCTACCGTAGGAGTGGTAGCTTACCACACAAAACTACATATTGAAAGATGGGTTAAATCCCAGCACTGGAAGAAATGGGGGAGGGCACCAATCCAAAGTACTCATATACGAACCTAACCCCAGACGAATCAGGAAACTACTCAATATGGACAGAAAACTCATTGAGGGAATTGGTATGACTACCAACGGGACACTACCACCTCTGGAGACACTTTCTGCTGTTGGGAGTGGAAAACACTAATAGATGCAGCAAATATTTATTTATTTATTTATTGTATTATATACGCCTTATATGGGCTTTTACATATTTACTTAGTTATGGTAAACGGGTGCAAAACACATCGCAGATAAATTAACGAACAAAAATATAGGAATAACATAGTGTAAGTACCATTCTAAGTAATTAGCTACAGAGCCGAATATTCAAAACATACCCCACATTCACTGATACTTATACTCTAGACACATATATAAATAATTGTTTAGGATGTATGCAATAATTGTATGTTTGTATTTGTATTCCGAGCAGTTGAACATATCTACTATGTCTGAAAATGTATTATTACCTTCTGCGTGGAGTCTAGGTAAAAGATAATTTTTTAATGACTCATTCCTGAAATTATTGTTACAATTGAATAAAATTTTAGATTGAGTAGTTCTAGTTGGAATTTTAAATTTGATTAAGCTGACAATATTAGGGCTGTCTATAAAACCATTAACAATTTTGAAAATAAAAGTTAGGTCAGAAACAAGTCTTCTTCTGAGAGTTTTAATAATTTTAATTATTTCATTGTAATTTATAGTTTCAATAGATAATCCCAGTTTATAGTTAACAAATCTTAGAAATTTATGTAGTACCTTTTCAATGGAATCTGAGTAAATTTTATAGTGAGGGGACCATAGAGAAGAATTATATTCCACATGACTAACTAAGAGTATAATAATTTTCCAGCATTTCGAAGAATGAAGGCGAGCATTTTTCAACCTTTATTAGTTATAGAATTGATATGAGTAAGAAAATTAAATTTTGAATCGAAAACGTTAATTTTATATTGAAAGTTGAGAGGCTGGTTCTTTCTAAAAAATTTAATCGAATGGCACTTACTAATGTTTAAAAGAAGTTTGTTAAGTTCACACCAATCTTGTAATTTATTTAAATTTAATTGAATGTGAAAACAGTCTTCAATAGTTTTTATTAATTTGAAGAGTTTTAGATGGTTAGAATTGATTGTTACTTGATGAATTCTGTTGATAAGGTGGCTCTTTATCCACACTAATAAATTACCCTCTATACCTAATTTGCAAAGTTTATTAAGAAGGATTTTATGGTTTACTTTGTCAAATGCTTTTACAAAGTCTGTATATATTGAATCGACTTGGGTTTTTTTCTTCAAGTGCACAACATATAAATTGTTCATAAAGGGAGATTTGTTCAAGTAAATCTCTGCCCGGCGTAAAACCGTGTTGATTAGGTACAATGATGTTATTAATGTACACAGAGATTCTATCAAGTAAAAGTTTTTCAAACACTTTGGGAATTATGGAGAGAATACAAATGGGTCGGTAATTAGTGACATCACGAATATCGCCCTTTTTGAATACAGGTGTCAAGTAACTTTTTTTCCATAGATCTGAGAAGCAGCCAGTATTAAGTGATTGGTTAAATATCTTACAAAGTTGCTTGGCTAACTTTGAAACACAGTTAATTAGAAACGCTGGAGTAACGTTGTCTGGTCCCACTTTTTTCTTTAGGTCAAGTGCATTTATTTTACGTATAACATCAGAGACGTTTAAGTGTAGAGGAGGAATGTGGACAGATTCCTTAGGACGAAAGGGAGGAATTTGATCGTAAGGGATGTCGTTTTCATAAACACTATTGAAAAAATCGGCAAACAAGTTGCCAATTTCTTTAGTATCACTGCTACTTTTCCCTCGAAATGCATTGATGTTAGTAGGCTTGTTTTATTTTTTTCTTAGTGTATTGATGTGTTTGAAAAAGTGGTTAATATAAGAACGAATAAATTTTTCTCTTTCAACTATATATGTGTGATATAATTTTTTTAAAGTGTTTTACAGGCTCTATATTTATGAAAAATTTTATAATCAGAGATGGAGTTGCTGTCCTTATAATTTTTGGGCCAGATTTATTTATTTTTATTAATTGTTTTAATTTGTGATTAAACCATTTGGGGAGCATTGATAATATGATTTGAGTTGAGGGTACAAATTTATCGATAGCCGTGTTGATGCTGGAGTAAAATGATTCTAAATTACGGTTAACATTAGTGTTTGGTGTCTAGAAAAGACATACCTGCACTATCTAGGTATTTTATTAACAGTGGATAATCTGCTTTGGAAAAGTTATATGAATGTGTCAGAACAGAATTGGAGTGTGTGTGAAGGTCATAATTCGTGGTGGTTATGCTTAAGGGGGGATGATGAGAATCGATGGGGAGAAGAGGATCTATGGATTTGTATATTTTTATTGAAATATCACTACTAAATACGAGGTCTAATAATTGGTGATTAGAATTCAATACATTATTAATTTGTTTAAGACCTAAGAAGTTTGACATATTGAAATTTTTACGAGCATTGGCAGAGATAGTAGAATGAGTAATTGAATTACTTTGGGAGAGCCAGTTCATATTTGGAATATTGTAGTCACCGATTAGCAACAGTCTGGCTTCAGGATATTTGAGTTTAAGGACTTTGACATCTTCAGTGTAGTTTTCATATATTTGTTTACATGATCCAGGTGGAATATATACACATGCAAGAATAACTTTACCTAGATTCGTCTTGACTATAGTTTCAGTCTGGACGAAGTTATTGATTTGGAAACAAATATTAAGACTCCACTACATCTTGACTTAGTGGTAGTTTTGGTACTTCTATCATAGCGGTAGGTGTTGTCGGAAATGAAGCCTAATTCCTCTGTGTTAATTGACGGATCCAACCAAGTTTCAGTTAGGAAATACATATGAGAGGGATGGATCGGAAGTGCTGCTCTTGGCTCATTTAGTTTGATGCGACGGCCTTTAATATTCTGATAGTATCCATTAGTGGGTTTTTGTTTTTGCGTTTTTACTTACTATTATAGGTTTATTGTTTTTGTATTTTATTGTAAGCTCTGGTTCTCCATCTCGAATTATTTGTTCCAGGGTTATTCTTAGGTTGGTGAGATAGTTTCTTTATGCTGAAGTTTGGTCTGAATAAATTTTAATACCTGAGGTAATAATAATAATAATCGGATGATTTTAATAGTGCCGTTTTTGTGAAAAATCACCTCAAGGGCGCTGTACAAATTTTACTTCCTATTCTTACATAGGTAGTCAGTTATGATGTTCTTTTTTTCAGTATGTCGATTGCTTGTGTGGCATTTTCTAGTATAACTTTTAAGAGTCGGAGTTTATCCGTTCTCTTGATTCCCAGATGGTAGGTGGTGATGTACGCTTGAGTTATGGATGGATTTAGAGCTGCTAGTGTGGCTGAGATTCTCATAGTATTTTCAGTCATTTTATCGACTTGGGCACTTGCTGGGTTTTCCGGAAAGTTGAATATTATCACATTTTTCGTCCTTTTTTTTCCTCTCCTCTAGCTCGTCAGTAGCTTCACACATTGATGAATTTGTAGAATCTTGGATAGAGTTAGATTCTAACAGTTTAGATGAGATCATGTGTTCATATGACTTAACCTGTCTCTCGAGGATGCCAACATTTACACCAATGTCCAACATGGTGCCAGAGAGGTTGCAGAGTTTTGTATGAGTATTTTGGCCATCTCGTCTTTTGTTAGTTTTAGTGCAGGCTCCGTAATAGTGCTAAGTAATGCCCTTATTTCTTCTTTAGCCTTGTTAATGTATGATAGTGCGTCGGGTGCACTCATTTTTAAAAGTTGAAAAAAATACATATTTTAACAGAGGACTAGGTGATAACCCTGTTTTTGAATAATTATAGCTTGGGGAGGGGAGGGGAGGGGGGCGTCTTCCTGGTCCGATTGCACACTTCAAACACATGTTGTGGACAGTTGTGGTAGTGGGCTCTGGTTGACGCTTGATGAATGTATGTGTGGCTACTCTGCTGTTGGTTGTTGTAATTTTTTGTAAATTTGCGAATAATTACCCTTAGTTTGACTGGCACTATATCTAATTAGGTGATAGTTGAGTTTAAAAAATCACTACGAAAAGTTCTAATTTCTAAGTTTATCGTTATATTTTATTGAACAAAATAAATTATGTGCTCACTGTGTCACTTGGTATTGGTGTATATGAAGAGACTGTATTTCATCTATGTTGCCAAAGTCCCGCCTTGATGGGAAGAAGGGTCAGCTACCTGGGAAGACATTTTGTGGAACCAAGAGACATAGCTGAATGAATATCCAATGAGAACCCTGGTGAACTTTATCAAAAGGGCCTGGTTACTGTCAAAGGAATAAGGTAAAATGGGAGATAGAACAATGGGCCTATGGCCTGACTGCTCACGGGAGTTATGCAAACCGTCTCCGTATCAATAAATAAATAATTAATAATTCTTTTGATTCTATAGAGATTCTTTTGTGAATGGACCCGAACTATATTAATACTTCATTATCTTAGCCAAATCGTGAGGGATAAATGTCACGTGATCACTAAGGGGGAAATTGATGGAAGACGCTGCCCCCAGAAACTCGTCTTTGACGGGTAGAAGTGCAGCATTGTTGAGTTGTTCCAGTCTGAAAGGATGGATTTTATTGTGATTTTATTTGAGGTTTTCATTTTTTTATGAAAACCATGTAACCAGGTGCCTTATGATTTTTTTTTTGCATTCCTTATATCCAGTAGAAAAACCAATTCGCATCACAGAGGAAATAATTCAAATAGATGCCACAACACGCAAGGGTAAGAAACTAAAATAAGGAGGGCGAGCTAGGCGTGCCGCTAATTTAAGTAAAAAGGTTTGGCTTATTTACAAAAACCGAATGTTTTCTTGTACATAGTTTGACGTCTTTATAAATATTTTGTAATTTGCCTACCGCAGTCGAAATCACGCGAAACAAACTTGGACGGCAGTGTACTAGGCTGGTGCCAAAATCGGTGTTACGTGACCTTTGCCTCTAGCCATCAAAATGGTATGTAGGGAGAGTCTATTAATTCTGATGTCAGATTAATTCACATGAATTTTTCAGCTAATTAAAAATGCATGTAAGTAGCCCATTACCTTTTCTCCAGCTAGCTTATCTGGGGTATTAGTTTTATGGGAAATTAATCTTGATTCATATTTTAAAAGTTTCTGATTAGAGTGATTAGCCATGAAAAACTACTGTAATGAAAAATTGCGAATCATCCTATGTAGGATTTTTTTGCACATTTTTTCCTAGAACCTTATTGGCAGTAATATGTTGAGTGCAGTCTGCTCCGGACATTAGCCTAGCTCAGATCGGCAGGGGCATCAGCTTCTCATCGTACAGGGTCGTAGATCGATCGCAACCTTATAATTGGGTTGATGGCGTTTCTAATTCTACGTTAAATGAGTACAGGGAAGTGTTTTCATACTCGGGGTTTATTGTAAGCTCAGACAAACATTGTAGGTTAAGAACAATCGAGTAGTTAGTAAAAAGGTCTTAATCTAGGTATGATTCTATTGTAATATCTCTCTTTCTGATTCGAATCTCTTACCGGGTTATGCAAATGTAACAAGGGCTTAATCAACACATTAAGGGGAGATGGAAAATCAGCTTACATGGAGTTATCTGGTCGATTGGCGGGGTTGCTGGCAATGACGCCAAGGCCGGACATCTTCACACTGAGTTTAATGGGCTTTTTTTAATTAGTAAGCCACCATGTTGAGTGCTTTGGCAGCAAGTTGCAAGTCTAGCTGCGGGCTTCAGCCCGCCTGCATAGTACTTGGCCGTAATAAACTAGTAACACAAAATGGCCGCCTCTTTTCAGAGACGCAGTTTTCTCTTCGGGCTCCAGACGGGAAGTGATGCATTTCAAGGGCCGCAAGCAACACCACCGAGCTGCCGAGGCGCTCGCGTCGCTTGCTGCTGCTTGTTAATTTTGATCTGATTGGTTTGTTTTAGGCGCAAAGTCGCTTGATTGGTTAATTATGGAGGGAGATGGTGCGATTGCTTGCCGGGCTCATTTGCCAAGACGAGTAGCTAGAACTCATCTCAGGGCCAACCTTTCGTTACATAATATGGTATAAAAATTAAACCCGATGTTTTTTATGCCCTTCAATTATGTGTAAAAATAACGTCATCCCAGAAGCTTATTTTTTGTTTTTGCATTATTCGCTATGAATAAAATGTCTACGCCCCCTGGAGAATAGATGGAGAATAGTTATGGTAGGGCCAACAGCTCTTATTTTTACAATAAATCAAAGACGGTCCATAATGTATGAAATTTTAATTCTCATCACGTCGTTTATAAATACTGGGAAAATACTGAGGATTGTGCTACTCGCGCACCGTCTAAATTGTTTTGAAAGAAAATAAAATATCTATTACAACAGCAATACAATCTGTAAGCCTGTAGCCCGGGCCGATAGAGGCGGTAGTGTAGTATGTTGCCAATATATTGACAAAGCTAAGCATGTAATCAAATATCATAGTCGTCAAGGGAGGACAAAACTAAACTTGGATGGCTGGACAATGTCGAGGCGAGCACCGTACCATGAACCTTTCCGTGGCCGAGACGGCAATTGTCGTTACCTAGCTTATTTTTAATCTAATACCTCCGTAGGTGTACATACCAGCTTTATATTTTGGTTAATCCTAAAAGGTATTTTTTTTCATCAATTATTAAGCAATTAATTATGTGTTAGAAGTATAAAGGAGGTCAAATATTTAACATATGAATGATTTGTATTATCATATAATGTTTAAATGCATGGACAATATAATTATGGAAGACATAAAATTGTTTAAAAATAATTTAAGTTAGGTAGATAGGTAGGTACTTCAAAACTTTCAATATGTAAATAACCCAAAAATTACGGTAACATTAGCATGTAATCTTGAGAACAGAAGAAAGTTTTCGAGTTTGGCAAAGGGAAGAGGAACTAGGGGAAGTCAGCATTTGTCCAATAGGAGTGGAGGCGACCGGGACTTTTCAAGGCTTGTAAGGGCGGTAGTGAGAGTATATCTTAAAAAAAAAACATTTTTGACCTCGTGAAATTTTCATTGATAAAGCTTCAAATATTAGTTGCGTCCAATAGCCCCTGGATTCGGCAACCCAAAAAGATCCATTAATTCACCGCAATGCGTCACCGCGCTATATGCAAAATATTTTCTTAACTAGATCATCATTTATAGTAGCGTTGGCCAACTCGGGCAATAATTTACTTCGGAGCATTTTATGAATTTATATTCCTTTACTTAATCGGGTGATGTCATCGACCGGCGATAAAATAAATATTCAACACCACTTGGAGAGCCATAGACATTCTGTATACGCAGGCGGCGCGGTTCTAGTAATTTATTATTAAATAATCAGGTAACGTCTCTCGAGGTTGGGTACATTGTAATCATATTATTTATCGTCACTGCAATTGCTGATATTATCTTCTCTATTTGGTGATTTGCGTAATCGAGATCGTGATCACTCTGTATAACAAACGATGACAAGCAGAGGTAAAGGATAGTCGAGATGAGACCTTCACTTTCGAGTAAGTAACCGAATTACAGAATGATACCGGACCGTCGTTTTTTTTTCCATTTTCACGTCACTCTACATATTACGTGTATTTATTTTTGTTATTATGTCACTCTATTAAGAGGAACTGCTGCGCGGCCTGTTTCATACAAAATTCAATTTTGGAGTTGCGGCCAAAATATTCACCTAAACCTAATGATCTTTTTTTATCAAAAAGTGTAGTAAATATCTAGTACGGATTAGAAGTTATTCATTTATAGCACCTTCAACAATGATTTGGGGATAACGATGATATAAAAAAGTTTTACCCTGTCTGCTTAGAAAATATAATGAAATATATATTTTTTTTTATATTAATATCAGCATTTTAGTGGACTTTGAATTAAATTAAAAACGACCAATTTACTTTGGAACACAAATTTGCCGTACACTATTTAAAATATCGACCCGAAAAAACTTTTTGTGTTTATTTTTTTGTTTTTATATTTTTATTTACTTAATCATATTTACGTAGCAAATATGAGATTTGTTTAAGTTGGCTCTAAAATTATGAAATTAATATTTTTTCATGGTCTACGAGGTGAGTTCAAAAGAAAAGGTGAATTTCGAATTTTTTCGAAAAGCATTTATTTATTCATCAATATCCATTTTCTCCCCTTCAAAGTAATCCCCCTCAGATATAATGCACTTATGCCAGCGCTTCTTCCAATCCTCGAAGCACTTCTGGAATGCGCTTTTCGGTATGGCCATCAGCTCGTTCTTCGATTCTGACTTTATCTCATCAATTGTGGCAAACGCTTTCCTTTCATTGGTCTCTTCAGTTTCGGGAATAGGAAAAAGTCGCAGGGAGCCAAATCTGGTGAATACGGTGGTTGAGGCATGATTACGGTGTTGTTTTTGGCCAAATAATCACGAACAAGCATTGATGTGTGAGCTGGTGCATTATCGTGATGCAAAATTCAAGATTTGTTTTTCCACAATTCCGATCGTTTGAGCCGTATTGCTTCACGCAAACGTTGCATAACTTCCTTGTAGTATTCCTTACTAACCGTAAGACCTGTTAAGCAAGAACTCATGATGCACCACGCCATTGTAGTCGAAGAAAACAGTGAGCAAAACCTTCACATTTGATCGAACTTGGCGTGCTTTTTTTCGGTCTTGGCTCTTCTGGCCGCTTCCATTGGGATGATTGGGCCTTGGTTTGGACGTCACAACCATATACCCACGTTTCATGACCAGTTATGACCCTTTTGAGCAAATCTGGATCGTTGTTGACGTCATTCAACAACTCCTGAGCGATACTAATGCGACGTAGCTTTTGCTCAAAATTTTGCAATTTCGGAACAAACTTCGCTGCCACACGTTTTATGCCCAAAACATCCGAGAAAATTGCATGGCATGATCCATTTTTTTTTCACAAGTAAAAAATCGAAGAACACACAAAAACGTGACTAACCTTTCCAGTTGTCGAAAACAAACCACTAATCCAAAATGGCTGATAATGCTAACATATGATAAACATATGTGTACCAACATAACAAAAAAAAAATCGATAATCGAATGTACACAGCCCGCGAAAATTCAAAATTCACCTTTTCTTTTGAATACACCTCGTATACTTCATAGTATAAAACAAAAATAAATAAAATACTTCTCACACGTACTAGATATTTACTGAACCTTTAATCAAAAAAAATATATCATTAGGTTTGGATGGGTATTTTGGCCTCAAATGTATGTATGTAATGTATGTTATGTATGAAACAGGCAGCGCAGCCGTTCTTCTTAATACTAATATAATGTTCACAGGGAGGGATGATTCCCTGACCTGGTGGATGAACCAGATAAAAGAAGCCACCGAATCGATTCCGTGCATAGCGTGAGTTGTGACGAGCTTTGAACTACGCGTGAAAATGCGAGAAATCGCGACCTTTAATTTTGCAGATTGAGGAAAACGAACTTTTCCTGGCCGGTGTTAGCCGGATTAATGTTCCATTGATGATCCTTCGATAGGAGATGTTACCAGAAAAAAAATAGCATGCCATTTTCTTATGTTGGTTTTAAAACACATTATATGAAGGAAAATGATCATCAGCAAAAAAAATGGCAAATATCTTCATCGCGCGTCGTTTCACTTCCTCTCTGCAACGTTCATTGAAATATTTCATTTTTGAGAAAAGCAAAAATTACTTGGGCCGAATGATCTCCCAATGCATCTCTGGGTCTGCACGCTTCGTACTAAAGTTGCCAGACTCCAGTCAGACTGTTGCAGATATTATTTGACTGCTCCGTGGACCAATCTAGTATATTATAAATATATATCATTTACCTATTGCAACAAAAGAACTGTTTTTTCTGGTTTTGTACAATCTAATGCCAAAACCATTTTACGGAAATGGTTTTGGCATTATATTAGATAATTTAAAAGTTTTGGAATTAAAGAAAGCCGTTAAAATTGGTAGTAATATTCTTAATAATGGAGGTAATTTGTCTTACATATTATATATATATATTCCATTAACCCAAAATTTCCCATTTCTTCTTAATCCCACCCTCCTTTGAGGTTATGTATCTTTCTTTTTTTATGTGTTCCCATTCTACGTGTAAGCATATCTCTGTCTCACTGATCCATTGTTTCCTTTTATATTTTGTCTCACCTATATAAATATGCTCACTCTATGTGTTTTTTGTTTAGTTTTAAATTTTACTCTGAAGAAGCTTGAGATAAGCGAAACCGATTGGTGATGATTTAAAAATAATGTTTTGGTTTAATGCAAAGTGTGTGTTTTATTTAATAAATGCCCTTCGATATGAGGAGGGAAGGGCTTAAATTGTACATGATTTAATTTTTATTTTATATATTACATATATATCTAATTACTTATCCTTTTTTAGCTAAAATTGTTACAGTGATATCACGGTACCGATGAACGTATAACAAAAATCTTGCTGTGGATTCAAACGAGTCGGATAAATTCAAGTCGAGTAAAATGATGAATAATTTATTATCGCTTTCCGCGGCACATTTACTAAATCTAAATAGTACTAGCACCATTCGTATTATTATTTCATACCCCGCATTTCTTTTTTAGATCACCAATTGCATTGAAGGTACAACATTATACCTTATATGGCATTTCAATTCAGTTCACTCGTATATAGTGGTGGGCTTTATAAATTCTAGAACACTACTAAAATATAACAATGGGATGATTTATAGAAAATGGAGCCAATGACCTATTTCGGTTGTCAGCTATTGGTGACTCATGCGGAACCAAGTGATTGTGATCAAACATGAGAAAAAATAACCCGGTCGGTACATACCCAGGTCCTGGGCATAAAAGGTACGATTATATCGAGTCCTTGACCTGCGAGTGACACTCAAATAAAAGTGCACTTTTCGATGAAGTACAAAAAGCGCTTCTGAAGCATGAAATTTCTCCTATGCTGCAAATAATTAGTTTTTAATCGTGACCCCCAAAATCTTGACCGTAGAGGCCACAGACATAGCCTTTACTAATTATAATTTATTAATTGGATAAAATGGCTGTTTGACAAATTACTTTTCTGATTACTTTTTGTCACAACAATCAATCACTAAGTTGATTACTTCTCAGGGATCTTAGATTTTGTAGATCACATTGCACGAATTCAATGCTGCTTCTGTTCTTGCAAATATTTGCAATAATAATTCACTATGCAAATTAGAAATAAAAAGATATTATGACACGTCAGGCAACGCCTACACCGGTTTTATGTGCATAATGTCCTTGTTACGGCTAAATCCTTAATTGTGCCGGTTATATATTGGGCAATGGCAGAGTCACAAAAGGCGGACGATCGCGTGATCTTTTCTACACTAATCGGCGTAGAAGCGAGTGTTTTAGATAATAGACGAATTAACTTATTTTGAAGAAAACCGCATTGAAATTGAATTCATTTATTCACAAGCTTACCTTATTTTGACGAAGTAAAAAATGTTTTATTATGGGCAAAGAAGTTCTGACTGGCTGTAAAAAAATGGTTATTATTTCATTTAATGTCCATCTCAAATGAAATTGGCCCAGTTCGCGTCTGCTACTGACAGACATTCATGTTACCTACGAAGACACGGACGGATGGACGGTATGAAAATTGCAGAACTACGCACATTAATGATGGGTGTACTCGAAACGGGCATTTCGAATTGATCGTCTTTTTGAAGAATCGGAAAACAATTACAAAAATACCTAATTTCCTGCTACCTCCCTTTAACCCTTACCACTCCATTATTTTTTAATATTTATTGTCAGCCTACTCTAATTTAAATAATGTCAAAATATTAATTTATTGATAGCCAGTTACAAAAGGGTTATTTTATACTAAGTAAAAAACGGAAAACAATCAAAATCTTATTAAAACGTGAATTTACATGTTTTTTATCGAATAATCACAAGAAACGTCAAATTTCAAGTTTTGCGCGCGAAAATACACCGCCCGCACACGTCTTACCTTGTCGGCCGCCAGCCGACAACTAGAGGAGAGTCGTTCCGGCCGGACCGACTCCGATGAGTCCGACTCCGATAGATCCGACTCCGGTGAGTCCGACTCCGAAGGCGGTGGACTCGATCCGAGTTCGCAAGCTCGGGGCTCACTCAAGGTCCGATTAATGTTTTGGATCGAAACGAAACGAAAAGTGACCTTATTCAATAGTGTAATATGTACGATTTTTCCACCCGGAATCATCGTCACCACAAAGCAGTCGGAGCCATACACGAAAAGCGACCTTATGCAATAGTGCAATATGTACAATTTTTCTATCCGGAATCGTCGTCACCACAGAGTAGTCGGAGCTATAAACGAAAAGCGACTCTATTCAAAGGTACATATGCACGATTGTTGCTTCTGGAATCAGAGACAACAGAAACGGCGGCACGATGATTCCTGTGGTTCCACCGGACTCAGCGGAACCCGTCGGAGCCATATACGAAAAGCGACCTTATGCAATAGTGCAATATGTTCAATTCTTCCATCCGGATTCGTCGTCACCACAGAGTAGTCGGAGCTGTAAACGAAAAGCGACTCAAAGTTACATATGCACGATTTTTGCTTCCGGAACGGCAGAACGATGATTCCTGTGGCTGGAACCGTCGGACCGAGTCCGGGGAGCCGAATCCGTTCGGCTGAACTCGGAACCGGAATCGAGTTCGCGAAATAAGAGGAACGACCCACTTCTACCGATAACTGAGTTGTAGCGTACAAATAGTGATGTCGGCTGTCACCCGAAAAAGGAGTGGTAAGGGTTAAATCCAAAGATTTGATCTTGGCCTTAACACCCAATAACCCCAAGTTTAAATCTCCTATATATGATATCTATGTAAAGGATTCTATTTGGAGGTCAACTACTCGCCTTACTTCATAGCTTGCCATTCCAATACTGTCATGGACGGCTGCTCAAAAATCGATATAGGTCGTGTCATATACCTTTTAAGGGAGGCTCCGAGAGTAGACAGTAAAACAATTCATTTTTATTGGTAGTCGAAATAATCGAAACGTTGTAGGTGTGCGATATTTGCAGGATATCCAGCGGATACGATAAGACCACAGAATCCATTGATAAATCCTTTTTTATAGATATAAAAGGATGGCAAAAATGATCTTACAAAAAGGACGACCAAACGACGTTGTTCAAAAGGGACAACAGACAATCCGTCGGTCTCGAGATCCATTCGTCGTAATTCATTGTCCGAGATATTGATATTTCGAAACATTTATTAGATTATCCAAATGTTTCGATTGTGATCATCATTACTGTCTGTAGTCTATGTCTATAGGTAGACAAAAATTTAAAGCACTTAACATAATATTATGGCTTAACATTAGAAGGAGCAGCTTCCGTGTACTTGTTTAGATGGCAATAACCATAACATTTGCTAATATGAGTAGGCATAGAAATTTGGTTCTATTTTAGAGCATGTTTAATCCGTTTGCAGTAAAATGGTAATAAAACCACCATAGATATTGGGTTCAGCCAGTTCTCATATTATTCTCATATTTGCCCACTTAAATTAGACTACTGATTTTAGATCTTTGATTGGTGTGCAGGAGACCCGGAACACTTTTCAGATATGCCAATTTTCTGTTTGGTTTCAAATAGTTTTATTATTTTATGATTATTTTAGACATGGCTAATGAGGAAGTGCTACTTCTTTCGCAACATATAGGTATAAATAAACCCCTTGTCACAATAGACAAGAGAAAAACAACGCATTTTAGCAATGCCCTCATAAATATAAGTTACGGTAATAATTATAATATTCTTCAAGTTACTACGAAAAAAGGGATCGAGGGAAAGCGCTGAATCGGAAGATGGCAAATGTCATGATCGAGGAACTTGATGAACATAGCCAGGATGGCTACTCGCTCCCTCATTCGTGATGCAGATTAACTCGAGACGTTGAATAAAGTGTATTCAACCTCCGCTAGACACCCCATAAAGAAGATATTATTTTTCTCGTTTAATGAACATACATAGTTACCAGTTAAGGTCTGCCACATGAGTGCGAATTGGGGAATATAATATTATTAGTACTTATGTATCTCCAACAACAGGTCACCAGTACTAGAACTCCAGTGCAAGCCTATAATTCGAATCCAAATCTTTACCAAGCAATAATAAGTAAATTTAAAAAAAAATCTGGAGGGACAAAGCTGGGATGGAGTTTGTATATTATTCTGATAGTTTCGTTCATTTTGATAACAACATCTGAGTTTACAGATAGCAAAAGGTGTTAGTAAAACTTTTTACGAAATTATATGAAAATATTTATTTGGTCAATGATTTTAGAATAGATTTACAGCAATATGTAGTCAGTATAAACAGATTATTTATGTTAGCTTTGTTTTGATTTAAAAAATCATTGATCTTTGCCCACAGCGAAACGCGCCTAGTACGTAATACATACTCGTAGGTACGGTTAGAAATATTTATAAATGAATAAAAGTTCAGTCCTATTTTGAAATACGTGCCCACGTTTCAATTCAAATGTCTGGAAGGGCGATCGACATAATGTTTCTAAATCATCTATTTCTAAATCCTAAAAACCTATTATATGAAGAATCGACAGATTTTTTTTGTAGATTTAGTAATCGAAAAATGTTTCGAAACATTCCGTTATAATATATAATGATACATACATAAAATAAAAAATAGGCACTAGAAAAAATTGATACCCTCAATAATTGGATAATATCTCGATTTAAGAGCTTGTATAATAATAATAATAAATTCATTATTTCTATAACGCCGTTTTCGTTATAAAATCACCTCGAGGGCGCGAGAAGATCGAGATATTCTATTACTATAGTCGAAGAAGGACGACGATTTCGATTACTGCGTTTTTCAACCCTCCAAATCGACGTCGTTCGTATCCAAAGTATGATTTCAAAATTCCCATCATCTAGCTTGGTTTCCTCAATTCTAAACCTAAACCCAAAAAGCCTTCAGTAACCAGAAACGGAAACTTAAAATCGAATGATTATTTCCTTTACCTTAACTATAAAGCAGGACTCCGATTGTCTGAAGTATAATGAAATCTGATAAGTAACAACTATTTACAGATTAAAACATAATTCCCATCATCTAGCTTGGTTTCCTCAATTCTAAACTTAAACCCAAAAAGCCTTCAGTAACCAACAACGGAAACTTAAAATCGAATGATTATTTCCTTTACCTTAACTATAAAGCAAGACTCCGATTGTCTGAAGTATAATGAAATCTAATAAGTAACAACTATTTACAGATTAAAATATAATTCCCATCATCTAGCTTGGTTTCCTCAATTCTAAACTTAAACCCAAAAAGCCTTCAGTAACCAACAACGGAAACTTAAAATCGAATGATTATTTCCTTTACCTTAACTATAAAGCAGGACTCCGATTGTCTGAAGTATAATGAAATCTAGTAAGTAACAACTATTTACAGATTAAAACATAATTTCCGTCATGAGCCACGGAACTTTGAAAAATGCATTTAACTACAAAAAATGAAACAAATCGCAAATACGAAAAAGTATTTTGAAAGTATTGTTTAATCTCGGGCATGTAACCATAGCATAATAGTATAAATCAAAATAATTCCAATGATTGACACTGTAATGAATCATGAAAATTCTGTAATTACTGATGGTCTGAGTAATTACAGATTTTTCAAAATGTGTAAAAGGTTTTTTCACTTCCGCAACTCTCTTTTGTATTATCATTATTTATCATTTGTCACGAATGTGTGACACAATACAAGAATCAGTGCCCTATGTCACGCTTAATGTTGGTTGAGGAATATTCTTTGGCGTCGTTGTTTTTGTATTTTTCTCTACTTTACTTTAACCAATATCGCACGGTTGATGTAACCTCAAGAACATAGTTAAGAAAAATACGGGGTGTTAGAAACTTTGTGATGACAAAAATAACTCACAAATGTTTTGAAAAGTCGGGGACGTTCCGGGAAAACATGGTACGATCAAATGTTTCAAATGCTTGATTCAGTACATGTCATGAATATGTCATATGAATGGGGATGAACAGAGGGTGTTTCCAGAACAGCATTGTGTGGCGTTTCATCTTCTCTGCCTACCACTGGGTGTTAGGCGTAATGGTTATTTAATATTGAGTAATATTCAAACTGTTACTACTCTATTATTTCTGTAATTCATATGTTTAGTGAAATAGCATCGCTTTACCTTCCATCTAAAAAAATCTGTAGGGTTTTTTTAAAGGAGTTAAACTAATTTAGTATGAGATCAGGTAGTTACATCCTAAATCCGTGGTTTATCCATATTCATGTTTAGCCAAAGCTTAAACTCCGTTCTAACATTTAAAACTAAGTATATATTAGTTAAAACATTCCAAACAGTTCAATGAAATAGTTATAAATGACAGAACAGAATTTAAAAAAATTGAGCTCACCTGAAGATGGTTTAGGATAAAACCCAGCCTAAGGTTTTTCGTAATTTAAACTATAGATTAATGTCCTAACTTTGCGAAGCTCCCTAGAAGTGAAATTTCATAAAAATGACATAATGAGATGGATAAATGACATATTTGACAAAATTCTGGAAAATAGGGAAAGGGAGATTCATTTCCTTCCCGGAATAAAATAGAACAGAATTTCTATAACCGAATGTTTATAGAAATTTCCAAAGCTCGCCGTATCGCCGCAACTGTTTGAACTCATACCAATAAAGCCGTTCCACGTTCCACGGCAGGAGAAATCAGGCAATCAGTCATTCAGTCAGTGTGTAACGTAAGTTTGGGCGCACGGGTCGCGCGGTCTCCAAACTAAAACGCGCTAAAAAGCTCGCGATCATTTATTTCATGTAAAATTGTAAATCGCTATGAATACTGCATTTATTGATAGAACTAGTATTGTGATGTGATTTGAGTTATATTTAACATGTTTGTGAGTTATCTTTACATGCATTTTATGTACCATATACCCATTTAGAAAGTGCGAAATAGGTAAATTATTGTTATAGGGTATGTTTGTTTTTTTTGCGATCATAGTTTTAAATTGCATGTTTGCGTTGTTATCGTAATGTGTTTGTTTAATTTAGATTTACACAGGGTCATTATTTCAGTATACTCAGTGATGACATCATTCGGTTTACCTGTCAGGGTTTCTAGCCATAGACGAAAGTAAATATCTCTGAGCTTAAAAAACTACTAAAGTTCTCGGTAATATAATATCGGATTACCCTTTCACGCACGATATAGGTACACAGGTCAATAACGAACTCTGTTATTGAAATGTTTTTTTATGAATAATTTTGCATGTTGTTAATTAATTAATTTCCCTAATCCATTAATTCTAAAAGCAATAAAGAGCCTACCTAGTACCTGCTACACTCCTATTTAGGTATTCAGCTTATCGTCTTCATAATGTTTCGTCTACGTGCCGAAGCTGAGCGACCAGTATTCAAAGCTCCAAATGGATGGAATGAGGTAGAAGAGTCACGAACGTTCATTGAAGATATGACACGATCAAGTTGTCATGTATTATATTATCTATGACTGTAGATGAATCAAAGAGTGTACCAGAACTGAGTAGTTATGTCCGAAATTTATTGCAAGTTTCGACAGCTCCATTGGCATATTTTGTATTTGTTCTCATTTAGCCTTCTCCTAGCTATATTCCAAATGATCCTTCAGAGACCGTATCTTCGTTAGGTATCAATTTGAGAACCCGTTCTTATCAGTTGTCCCGGTAAAGATAACCTGCACTTTCATGATGAATATCATCAGTCCACGCGAGCAATTATTGGCATAAATGAAAGGTTGGACATTGAATACGCACGAATCAAAATCATTCCAAGAAATTTCTTTGGAATCCACAACTCAATTGATTGAATCTTTATATTATTGTCTTTATTGTTGGTGGACCATACGTAATCTAACCTAACATTAAGGATTAATCTATTTTGAGCCTAATTAAAAATATAGACAGCTTTAATATTAAGGAATAGACATGTTAACATGTTGAAACATGTGTTTGATTTGTTTTATATTTATCCAAACATATTTTAATTTATACTCACATACTATAAACTATCAACGGCTCAAATCTATGTTTAATATTGCCATCTATAAAGTGAGTGTTTTTTTTTAAATTTTGGTAACATTCGAATTAAATAAGTGGTATTAGTGACCGTATTCATTTAGCCTTGCCTAATTTAGGATAAGGTATAAATACTGATGTTCACAAATGTTTATGGAGGTCATATTTAAATATTACATCACATTAGCTATGGCAAATAATTATGCGTAAGTAATAACCGATAACCACTCACGAAGGAGTTGTAATCATATGGTTAGATGGTATTTTATTTTCACATTAATTGTCTAGTTTACTCCTATAATCTGTGTCATTGGCCAATTCAACATTATGATGTAACATGTTAACGTAAGTAAACCCGAAGTTCTCAAAATGCTAGGTTTTTCTTTGATACTATTATCTACGTTTTTGTGGCTCGAAATTTACTACCTGTAAGATTAACCAACAAAATTAAGTCACGCCATAAAAAAATCTGTTGTACATTAAATTTTAAAATTACTAATTGTAAGGATATTTTTCATTATTTTTTTATTAGGTAGTATTTGTTACATATTCTACAGATTTGTGCGATATAATATATTCTTTCCTAATGTAAGCTATCGATTGTGCTTGGGGTATATAGACTGTATAGTGAAAACAAATTTAAATGAGGAAAAAAAATATTAGAAAGAACTTTGTTTACCATTGTTTTAATTTTTTTTTTTTAATAAAAATGTTTTAAGTAAGGAAAGCAAAGTATACAAAACATGAATAACAATTACAAAAAGTTACAAAAGCATGTAAACAATTAGTGTTTTACAGATATGTACGAGTATATCTATGATCATTAGTAAAAGGTGGTAAAATGCATATTTATTATGTCGTCGGTACATGAGTGTACTATGCTTACATATATATTTATTATGTCGTCGGTACCTGAGTGTACTATGCTTACATACATATTTATTATGTCGTCGGTACACGAGTGTACTATGCATACATATATATTTATTATGTCGTCGGTACATGAGTGTACTATGCTTACATGTATATTTATTATGTCGTCGGTACATGAGTGTACTATGCTTACATATATATTTATTATGTCGTCGGTACATGAGTGTACTATGCTTACATATATATTTATTATGTCGTCGGTACCTGAGTGTACTATGCTTACATATATATTTATTATGTCGTCATTTTACACGAAGTGTACTATGCATATATATATATTTATTATGTCGTCGGTACATGAAGTGTACTATGCTTACATACATATTTATTATGTCGTCGGTACACGAGTGTACTATGCATACATATATATTTATTATGTCGTCGGTACATGAGTGTACTATGCTTACATGTATATTTATTATGTCGTCGGTACATGAGTGTACTATGCTTACATATATATTTATTATGTCGTCGGTACACGAGTGTACTATGCTTACATATATATTTATTATGTCGTCGGTACATGAGTGTACTATGCTTACATATATATTTATTATGTCGTCGGTACCTGAGTGTACTATGCTTACATACATATTTATTATGTCGTCGGTACCTGAGTGTACTATGCTTACATACATATTTATTATGTTGTCGGTACACGAGTGTACTATGCTTACATACATATTTATTATGTCGTCGGTACACGAGTGTACTATGCATACATATATATTTATTATGTCGTCGGTACATGAGTGTACTATGCTTACATGTATATTTATTATGTCGTCGGTACATGAGTGTACTATCGCTTACATATATATTTATTATGTCGTCGGTACATGAGAATTGTACTATGCTTATATATGGCTGTATGTCGTCGGTACATGAAGTGTGCTATGCTTACATATATTTATTATGTCGTCGGTACATGAGTGTACTATGCTTACATATATATTTATTATGTCGTCGGTACCTGAGTGTACTATGCTTACATACATATTTATTATGTCGTCGGTACCTGAGTGTACTATGCTTACATACATATTTATTATGTCGTCGGTACACGAGTGTACTATGCTTACATATATATTTATTATGTCGTCGGTACATGAGTGTACTATGCTTACATATATATTTATTATGTCGTCGGTACACGAGTGTACTATGCTTACATATATATTTATTATGTCGTCGGTACATGAGTGTACTATGCTTACATATATATTTATTATGTCGTCGGTACCTGAGTGTACTATGCTTACATACTATTGAATTTTATCCTGCTTATCTTAATATGGTTCTTACAATATATTTTTCATTTACTAATTGGTGTAATTTTTATGGTTTCCTGGCAATGCATTAAAATATTTCATCCCTTTGTAGAATATACATACTATTTTTCGTATTGACCTTATTCTTTATTGGTAGTCTGATTTCATTGCACATCCTTGTGTTATGTCGGTTAATATCCAAGTTTAATTATAAAAATATATAGAAACAGCTCGGTATAATATTAACTTCACGAATTTTCCTCTTAACTAATGCAAGTAACTGTTTTTTTACGTGAATACCGCACAAGAGTCCCAACTGTCAAACCCCGATCCAGTGGGACTACAACATCCCAATTGAGTGTTGTGAGGCTGAAGATGAAATTTGGGGAAATGAGGAAATATGGAAGAGGAACGTTGGGAAGTACCTAATTACTCAAATTCGATCACTGAACACTGCTAAAGCCATTTCAAGCGACGTATGTTATTAACTTTTATTGAGATTATGCGTGGATAGGGTATCCACATTAACTTTCATGTGTTCCTGACATCATATACTGTCAATATCTTCCGTTTCGTTTTCTTTGGCTATCATCATGATGAGGAGTGACTAATTTAACAGGAAGCTGGTACCATAAAGTTAACCAGAAAAACTTCGTCCACAAATTGGCGAAACGACGTAATTATTAATTAACTAGTAAGTACTTTCGAGCAGGTACTAAAGTGACACAATGCGATAGACGTGGTCTATTTTTTTTTAATTTATCTTCATTATGATAAGAAATACTATCCGTTTCGGAATGTAATGAATTTTACACTTCATAAATTTGAAAAAAACTTTAAATTTTCTTTTGGTATGGGGAAGAACATGCTAATTAGTCGTATGCTTTATTTGGCATGTACCTAATATAATGATTTAGAAAACTGAATAATTCTAGTAAGGCATGTTTTGCAGTCGAAAGGAAGAAGGAAGCTTCAGACGGAGGAAGTAACATTTGGACGAATAATTATTTAGTATTAAGGCGTCTCCAATCCACACACATCCGACTTGCCCACATCCCCACCGTTTTTAAGAAACATGTGGCAAGGGATCAAATAATAGGCTCGTTTCAAGAAAGGACTGTCTCGGGCGACCGAGCCCTTCGACGCAGTGAGTTAGGTTAGGTCATTTCAGTAGACGCATATATTATTTTCAAACTGGGCAGACGCTGGACACCGAAAGGCCTTCCGAAACGATACGTAAATAAGAAGTTGCCACTGCACGGTAGGTGTAGGCAGTGGCGTGCAGTCCATAAAGGCTGAAAAGTTGTGCGTACCCTACGAAAAAGAACCATAAGAAAAAATCAGAGAAAAATTTAACAGGCGACAAATTTCTAATCAAAATGTATTTACTCCGTGAATTTTGTAAGGAACTTGTTCGCTCATTTATTTAGTTGGCCATATCAATCAGTGGAAGATGATAATAAAAAAGTAATTTCCAAATATTCAATCCACAATTCCTACCAGAACGTGAAAAACTACGCACAACCTACCGTTGGGCATAGACAGTGCACGCCACTGAGTGAGCCTAGTAAAAAAAACTTCCTGTACAATAATGAACTGTTCATTGCTTCCCAAAAATCATAAAAGTACAGAAATACAATTATCATAAATGTAGATAGTATTGCTACATAAATGAAAGTGTGGGTAATAATGATGTTTAATAATGTAACCAACGTGTAACCCACATTACAGTAGGAATTATTAATAGCAATTGTAAGCACCTCAATAATCATTCTTTATTACTTATAATTTATAATAATTCATCACATTTAACCGTCTTTAATTAATTTTAGGGTTGCGCTTCAAAAATTAAAGTGCGTTTTCCTCATCATGATGTTTAAAGTAAATACAATATAATTTCCCGTGGCCTTGTTCAGATTTGAATGACACCACATTGACTTTAACCTTAAACTGAACTGGCGGTTTAAGTGAGATTTACTTTTTTCAATTAAACGCACAGCATTTATCCATTTATTATTGCAAAGAAAAAATGTTTTTGCGAAAACTTTTTATACCTTTTTTATAGTCAGCTTAATAAATACCAAAAAGCTTCATTGTCCAACCGTTCGTAGAAATCAATAAGTATTTTTATAGTCAGCTTAATAAATACCAAAAAGCTTCATTGTCCAACCGTTCGTAGAAATCAATAAGTATTTTTATAGTCAGCTTAATAAATACCAAAAAGCTTCATTGTTCAACCGTTCGTAGAAATCAACAAGTATTTTTAAAAAGCACATATATTTTTTTGTAGTTGATAGTTGAAAGGTCAGCTAGTTTGCAAATTCTGTGGGGTTTTGTCTCAAGGTAATTTAGTTTTATTTTTGTTATTTTCGTTTAAATTTACTTGAGGTATTTGTTCATCGCGAAGGTTAATTAATGTGAAAATACCTTGGAGTTAATTATGAAAGACATAATTAAATACGACAGCGGTTTTGTCGTTTGGTAAAAACGTATGGTTGATACTACATGTTTAGATTATTTGTAAAGAATGTACGATAATATTTACTAACATTTCTATGGGTGTTATTAAAATTAGCATATGTACTTGACGAATTTTAATAAAATAAACGTCGTGGATTTGTTTTCTGCTTTTTTTATTTTTTATAGTTCGTTTAGTGGTCGTATACCATAAACAATCAATTAATATTACCCAATTTTAATTAATTCATTCAGCAATACAAAGAACAAAACCACATGCGGATCAATGCTGAATGAACCGTTTAGTTGGGACGGTATATTAAATACCCATCCAGCAGTGGCGTGCAGTCCATAAAGGCTGAAAAGCTGTGCCTACCCTAATAAAACGAACGATAAAAATTTAAAAAACTGTTTTAAAAACTGCTACATATCTCTGATCAAAATATATTTTTGGTAAATTTGTGATTTTTTGGTTATGTCACCAATCGTTCTATATTGATAAATTGTTTCTATTTGACAAATTTATTCTTTTAATTTCAACTTGTTATGGCAATATATTTTAATCAAACTAGGCTTTTTGCGGGGTACATAACTCAAAGCCAAGTATCCCGATACAACTCGCACTAAAAGCTGTGAAATAGTAAAACTAAACTGCTAATCATTTTTATACAATGAAAAACTTTCGTTTTGAAATCAGAGTCATATTAGTGGAGGGATATCCACTAAAGGTTCATCCTTTTTCATAAATTCACATTTTTCAGTTTCCAACACTACCGCTAGTTAAAGGATAACTAAAAAAAATCTTTTTTGCGGTTTTGTCATCTGTGGAAGAAAAAATATTTTTAAAATCTTTTCCACAGAAAATTATTACTGTAAGTATCCCGAATTAAGATTTAAGAACATAATACCCGCCACTGCCAACCAGATACATGGTACCAGATACAACCATTTTGAAACTGTTTGAAAATGGCCTTAAACGCCGAAACAGCTGTCACAATAATAACAACTAAAAATACTTGCAGAACTTAATAATAACATTATTAAATTTGATTTACATTAAATTTTAAAAAAAATTAAATGTAGTTGTACGAATTAAACACAAAAACAATTAATAACTGAATTAACTGAATAATTAACTAACCAACTATTACATCATTTCCCTGCAAGGGTGTGAATTATGAATAGAGGGCGGAGACTCAGACCAATACATCCTGACACCACTCCTTGTTTCATTCACTCTCATAGATCACATCACTAAACGCTAAAAGCCTCTGTTACACCGGCTCTTGAAATTACCTGACTGAAGTAGTAGATTCATTTGAGCGTGTAGCGTCTTTCATGGCGTCGCCAACCTATTCCTCCATTCGCTGGTACCTTAATCTAATGTTTTCCTCAGGTTTATTCCCCTTCCATCCGCTCCATATGGCCAAACCACCCCTTTCTTAAACGTCATGCTTTATTTTCAGATCTCTTAATTCGTAAATATAGGCAGAAATAAAGGTTTTTTGATACGTCTCCTAAAAAGGCAATTAAAACATACAGTGTTTCACAAAATTAAATACATAATTACACATTACACCGATAAATACTCCCAAAACACACATTTTTACTATGACTTCTCAAATACCTAAACTTTTTTCTTATTCCAGGTAAAGAGTTCCACCGC
This sequence comes from Halesus radiatus, assembly GCA_022606495.2. Lineage (NCBI taxonomy): Eukaryota > Metazoa > Arthropoda > Insecta > Trichoptera > Limnephilidae > Halesus > Halesus radiatus. Next base: position 7,405 of record JAHDVE020002403.1, on the reverse strand, counting down.
AATTCGTCATTTAATGTAAAATAGGAAGTGGTTGAAATAACAAATTGAAAAGTGCGTACCACATTTTTTTACAAACTCTACGAAAATGTAAACAGTACATAAAAGTTAATCGTCTATAGTGGACACAGTGAAACAGTATCACCATGAAAAGCTACTTGTGGATGTTCTATATTCTATCGATCTTGGTGTTGGAAACGTTCCAAATAAAAGGGGTGAGTAAAAACATGTCTTTGAGTAAAACTAGCGGAGATCCCTATGTTAATGTATTGAAAGATTCTTAACTGCCTGGAAACAGTGAAACAGTATCACCATGAAAAGCTACTTGTGGATGTTCTATATTCTATCGATCTTGGTGTTGGAAACGTTCCAAATAAAAGGGGTGAGTAAAAACATGTCTTAGAGTAAAACTAGCGGAGATCCCTATGTTAATGTATTGAAAGATTCTTAACTGCCTGGAAACAGTGAAACAGTATCACCATGAAAAGCTACTTGTGGATGTTCTATATTCTATCGATCTTGGTGTTGGAAACGTTCCAAATAAAAGTGGTGAGTAAAAACATGTCTTTGACTAAAACTAGCGGAGATCCCTATGTTAATGTATTGAAAGATTCTTAACTGCCTGGAAACAGTGAAACAGTATCACCATGAAAAGCTACTTGTGGATGTTCTATATTCTATCGATCTTGGTGTTGGAAACGTTCCAAATAAAAGGGGTGAGTAAAAACATGTCTTCGAGTAAAACTAGCGGAGATCCCTATGTTAATGTATTGAAAGATTCTTAACTGCCTGGAAACAGTGAAACAGTATCACCATGAAAAGCTACTTGTGGATGTTCTATATTCTATCGATCTTGGTGTTGGAAACGTTCCAAATAAAAGGGGTGAGTAAAAACATGTCTTTGAGTAAAACTAGCGGAGATCCCTATGTTAATGTATCGAAAGATTCCCAACTGCCTGGAAACAGTGAAACAGTATCACCATGAAAAGCTACTTGTGGATGTTCTATATTCTATCGATCTTGGTGTTGGAAACGTTCCAAATAAAAGGGGTGAGTAAAAACATGTCTTTGAGTAAAACTAGCGGAGATCCCTATGTTAATGTATCGAAAGATTCCCAACTGCCTGGAACCATTGGAATTGTGGCATCCCCTATCCGGAGAATGTTGTGAAGCTGAAGAATGTGGGAAAGGGGGAAGAGAAGGGTTTCAGAAGTACCTTGTTATTCACATTTGATGACTTAGCATTTTATTTAAATCTAAGGCCACGCATGGCGGTCTCCGAAAATAAATACATTTTTAAAATAAACGTCTACTCATAGCATAAGTAATTTAAGCAACATTTCGAATCAAGTGATCGTCTCTCACCAGAGCGATGTTGAGAGTGTCTTCCACTCCCACCAAGGAGGTGCAAATATGTTGCAAAGAAATTAATTAAATTCTGTTCGTAATAAGCCGATATCAATGTATATGTGCTTATATTTTACGATGTTTTCTTTTCCTTCCACGGGTATTGAACCCACGACCTATGGACCCAAAGCCAGGAAGCTCAGTGCTCAGCTACGGAGGTCATTAATGCAGATGTTTGCTGGCTTTATATCCAGGGTTAAATGTCCAATTCTTCCTAAATCATATACATGGTTCATAATAATATTATATTAACAACTCTGAGAGGAATCAAAGGTTTTCTTCTCGCGACATTTCATATGTTATTTTGTTGTTCTGCTTTGTGTTTGAACACCAATATCATTATGATTTATGAACATGAGGTGGAGACAGTATGGGATTTCATATTCCCGTGAACGTTGGCACATCCAAAACCTATAAACGTCACGCCGTAACCAAAACCCAACGAGCAAAACATCAACAATGTCTCGCTGAAATGCCAAACCATTTGGTTTATAAAAAAATACTCCCCCTGCCAGACCCACGAAGCCTATTTCAACCCAAAATAAACACTGGAATCACGTTTCCATTATTGTAGGAAAATTCTCGCCTATAATTTCTGGTACATGTTTGTTTGTTCTTATTATTTTTTTGTCTGAATACTGTTTGTAAGTAGTCCACATTGTGCAGACATATTTGTATTTAACTAGATCATAACTTTATGACGCACTTGTTATCTTTGGGGTGGTTTTTTCGGTATAGATATAACTCTACGGTATCCGGAAGCATTTTATTGCGATTGACTAAAGTTAAATATACCGATGATTATTCGTGTAATGACGAAGTTTTCCAAATTAACATACCTTCCATACAATATCAATGGATAGTTTATATCCGTTTGGAAACATAAAGATGAACACCTCACAGGGGTCTAAATCAAATGTGTATACCCATTTTCCAAAACCCGCGGGAAAAATTGTCAAATAATTGCTGTATCAAAAGTATTTTGAAACGTTACTGTTAAGCAATGATGCACAACCCGCGGCCCGCGAATCCATTTCGTGCGGCCAGCGGGCCTTTCCATGCGACCCGTGGCCTTTTCGTATGGCCTGCTTGGCGGATGATTTTTCGTCTGCGGCATTTTGTTTATGCGTTCAATGATAAATTGATAAAATAGTTACCATTTTACAAAATATAAAAAGGTTACACTACGAATTTCTTAATAAAAAACTTTACTTCGTATTTTTATATGTATACAAAAAAAAGTCCTAACGAGGCCACCTACTGCAAAGTTAACCATGTCATTCTGTATGTACCTACCGCTTTCATTGCGGCGCGCTCATAAATTGAATGGATAAATTGACCCTCTAGCTAAAAAAGCTGTGCAATGTGAATCGGTACTGTAAAGCTAATGTTATTTGTTAATTATTTATTATTTATTATTTTTACAAACGATTTGAAGGTTTTTTGTTTTAACAAATAGTTTTCGGAAACCCTTGGACGACACTTCTTTCTTAAATGCCGCCCCTAATTAAGGAGGGTCGTGAGACTATGGGATAAAGGGGTGGATAGGAGAATGGTGTGAAAAATGGAGAAATAAATTAGAAGCAAAATATTTGTCCTTCACTAGATTTGAACCCTTGACGTTTGGACCCAATTCAATGATTACAACGCTCATATTACGCTTATTTTACAAATCGCGTGCCTAATTTCGACAATTTGAATTAATGCTTCAAGGTTAATCCGATTTAACTTCTTTTGAGTTAGAGGGAACGGCTGCGGTGCCTGTTTCATAGAAAACTGAATTTTGGATTGGAGGCCAAACAAAATACCCATCCAAACCGAATGATCTATTTTTTTTTAAATTAAAGAATAAATAAAATACTTCTCATCCGTACTAGATATTTACTAAACCTTTAATTTAAAAAAAATGATTATTCTGTTCAATGGGTATTTTGGCCTCCAATCCAAAATTCAGTTTTGTATGAAACAGGGAGCGCAGCCCTTCTCCTTAAAGAAATACTGTCCCAAACAAGGAAGATAATAAAAAGAATGCATAATGCAACGAGGAGCCATTATCAAATTACCCTCCAACTCCTGACCGGGATCGCCGAATGACAGCTGAAAATTAGCATTAATTAATCATATTAATATTAATTAATCAACATAAGTTCTATTGTACTCTGTATTTTGTATTAAGAATATTATAATCTTATAATGACGGTTGGTAAATAATAATCCCGTGGGAAGCTCAGTTCACCCACTCTATGCGCTTACCCAATCACAATTACTTCATTATATCATATTTCTATTACACTAAAGAAAAAATGTAAGAGGTACCTACTTTTACCATAATTTCAAATAACTGCATCAACGTTTCCTTTGTCATTACACATTCAAATGATTACGAGTATTGACGGCCAGACACAAGGCGGTGTCATTTTGCAGATCCGTAACATTGCCAGAACTGGAACGAAATGCATTGTTTATATGTAATGTAAGCATTCATAAAATATTTTCGTGATTTCGAGGTCCTGTGAATGGCAGTATTATGTTCATAATATAATCCAACTCGTCATCTGTCCGTCTGGAAATTAATTCAGAACTGTGAAATATATCATCCAACTTCAAATCGAATGCTATGAATTTAATTAACTCAAAGAAAATAAAGCCCGTTTTACCACTTTCGAAAGATAGCCGATCGAAGATTGAGTAAAAAAATGCATTAAATAAGCTATTAAACAACTGAAACAGCTGTAACAATAATATGAAGACTAAAATACTCGCGAAACTTGATAATGACATTATTATACTTAATGAAAAGATTAGGAAATGTTTTGTTTAAACCACTATTCAATATATAAATATCAACATGTCTTGGACGTGAAGCTTCCCTCATCAGGATACACAGTATACTGATGAGAGAATAAAACATGTTGATATTTATATATTAAATGGTGGATTCAACAAAACATTTGTCGTTATTAATAAAATTAACAAGAAGTATTTTGTATAAACCACTATTTAATATATAAATATCAACGGAAGTTTCGGAAGCAATATTTAGTTTTTGTTTTTTCTGTGTATACTGATGAGGGAAGCTTCGCTTTCGAAACATGTTGATATTATATATTAAATAGTGGTTTATACTAAATACTTCTTATTAATTTTAAAACATTTCCTTTTCATTTTATTGAACCACAAAGTGATTTTGCATTTATTGAAGAAGAATATCAAATTTAATTTACTTTAAATTAAAAATAATATTTCCTTGCCTTTGTGAATAACGTTCTCTTCCAAATCTTCCAAGAGGCAGCGTATTTCATTACCTGTCTCGTTTCTGTTCTTTTAGAAATGAGTCAAGACAAAAAAAAACAATATTGTTAATTACAGACTGATGGCAAATTTGCTAATTAATAGCTAAAACGATGAAATCGATTAAAATGCCTGTTTTGTCGTTGACATTTCTGGACCTTTTATCATAAATATCACGTTCAATCATCCAAATCCTTCCCACGACGGAAAGTATTAGCTTATTATTACTCTATTAATAATGAGTTGGTAGTCATTACACCTTTGTATTTAAATCTATAGACATCGCATTAAAATAATTGAGAGAACAATTACATCAATTTAATATCTATTCATATACTAAAGTTAATATTCCCCCATAGAAATAATTCTCAGTCTTGCAATAGCTACAACATATACCGCCAATATCCCAAACCACTTAGATATTACTTATTTAATATTACCAATACAATTACATCCATTTAATGTATATTCATTTACTAAATTTAATATTCCCCCATAGAAATAATTCTCAGTCTTGCAATAGCTACAACATATACCGCCAATATCCCAAACCACTTAGATATTACTTATTTAATATTACCAATACAATTACATCCATTTAATGTATATTCATATACTAAATTTAATATTCCCCCATAGAAATAATTCTCAGTCTTGTAATCGCTACAACATCCCGCCAATATCCCAATCCACTTAGATAAGTGACGAATATTACCAATACAATTACATCCATTTAATGTCTCTTCATATATTAAAGTTAATATTCCCCCATGGAAATAATTCTCAGTCTTGCAATCGCTGCAACATATACCGCCAATATCCCAATCCACTTAAATATTACTTATTTAATATTACCAATACAATTACATCCATTTAATGTATATTCATATACTAAATTTAATATTCCCCCATAGAAATAATTCTCAGTCTTGCAATCGCTGCAACATATACCGCCAATATCCCAATCCACTTAGATATTACTTATTTAATATTACCAATACAATTACATCCATTTAATGTATATTCATATACTAAATTTAATATTCCCCCATAGAAATAATTCTCAGTCTTGCAATCGCTGCAACATATACCGCCAATATCCCAATCCACTTAGATATTACTTATTTAATATTACCAATACAATTACATCCATTTAATGTATATTCATATACTAAATTTAATATTCCCCCATAGAAATAATTCTCAGTCTTGCAATCGCTGAAACATACGAGTATACCGCCAATATCCCAATCCACCTAGATAAGTGGCGAATATTACCAATACAATTATTTATGACTACGATCGACTTAAAAGGCAAACGTTGTGCGTTGCTCAATTTCACTTCTTCGATGTTATTGATTGTAAATGGGTTTAGCTATCTATCAGCACGGATAGGTACTGAAATGTTTTGTTGAAATTAAATGTACGGTCCCGAGCCGTAATTAGTGAGAGCAAACGATGCCTTTCAATGTTTTTTTATGTTAAATTTGCCGAATTATATAGCAGGTATATTTACCGCTAGCATATAGGTCACTACCAGGTCATTTTCCAGTCATTTTGCAACATTAAATGTTACTTCACATTATCGAACAATAGATAATAATAGTAATTTGATCGTAGGCTGGTCTTGTTATCTCTGTTCTTAAAATAGATCGGTACTCTAAATAAATATTGTTTTCCTCGTTGAACACCCATGTTGTCGGTGAAGAAATTAAGTGCCTTAATTTATTAAAGTAATGATCCGAATCTCTCTAAAATGTTAACATATTAGCTCATGTGTAAAATAAACCTAAGAAACAGCTGTTTGTGTCAGGGTTCAGGATATGAAATAAGAACAAGGATCAATAACATACTCGTATGTATTTTAAAATCCAATTGTTGAATTACAATGTAAATTGAATCAATATGAAAATATTTTCATTAAGCTAGCTGTCAAAGGACAATATAAATAAATCGAGCGTATTATGTATTTTCACCTGTTTAAATACATCGTGAACAGATGTTCTCACAGCTAGATGACTCCGTCGCTACAAAACGGAAATGTAATTCAGCAACACTAAATGCGATCGTATTGTAAGTGTATTATTATCTACAATCTCCCTTGTCATTCTATAATACACCATTAGGTGGACTGCCAAAAAGGCTTCGTGATGTCAAATTCGTGACTGCCTAGAAATGGCAATACCAGAATCGTATCTCTACGCAGAGCCGACACAAATGTACAACAGGCAACCTGAATTCGCGTTATTTTTCGAAAAGTTTGTGGTTATTTTTCATCAAAAGCGGTGGATATTTTGCAACAACAGTGGTAAATATTTTTAGTTTTTGTTTTAAAGTTCCGTTTTTTTAATACTGTTTTCAATATAATATATATTATTTAAACCGACAATGTATGACAAGTACACGCCGTTTTTTTTTAAATGAAGTTAGCTGCGTTCCATTTTATGACTATTCAAACTTATCACAACCATTGGCAGAATTTAGAACGTAGAATGTTGCTTTCTTGTCTTAAAATACCGGAAAATAAATAACATACCGTTATTTACTCTAAAATTGCAAATTATTTAAATGAAGTTAGCTGCGTTCCATTTTATGACTATTCAAACTTATCACAACCATTGGCAGAATTTAGAACGTAGAATGTTGCTTTCTTGTCTTAAAATACCGGAAAATAAATAACATACCGTTATTTACTCTAAAATTGCAAATT